>VDFB02109042.1:79315300-79533912 GCA_007258455.2 Sequoia sempervirens | reverse complement strand
TCTCAGTGTAGAATTGTTGAGATGTTCTCATATTTTTCACTCCCTCATTTTGTAATTTTTATGTCATATCATAGTTATATTTAAAGTTTCTCCTACCATTTATAACCATGTTATTACTAGAATCATTTGAAGTATACTAATAATAGTCTCTTAAATCCATGACACAATTTTTCTACCAGATGTACCAACTAAGTCAATTCTTTGGGAATCGTGCAAAGATGCCATACCTAGAATATTAATTCTCCATATAGATTTCCTTCTGCTTAATTTGGATAGAATTATATCAAGCTATCATTGAATTCCTTATCCTTGTCCCCTTTCAATTTCTAATCTCCTAAGGTCTTTTGATATTCTTGAGTTGGATTCACATCAAAGTCACCACTCATATTGCCATAGGCAACTTAAATTCAAATACACATAGCTACAAACTACACAACTATAATTTTTTTTGATAATATTACCAGGGTATTCAAAGTGGACCTTTGATTAATGTATTATTAATAATACCAAAATTTTAGGTAAAAACAACTCTCCTTAATTCTTGAGATTTTATCCACCTTTGAGGTTAGGGGTTTGTCTTCAAGAAGGTAAATAGAGTTTCATCAACAAACTCAAAATGGTTAAATGCTAACTATGTGAGTGAATAATTTCTCCTATTTTTTGAACTTAGATTAAACTCAAGAGGTTGTTCCTAGAGGTGTGCCTTAAAATAGGAATTCAAATCAAACAAAGTAAACATCTAATATATAACTTACAATAGCTATACCTAAATGTATGCCTAACCCCTATAAATATCAATAGGTTAAGACCAAATAGTTGCAATAAACATATTTATAGATGATAAATATTTTGATACATGTATCTATATATAAAAATAGTGTTATAAATCCTTGAGATAGTTTCACTTATAAACTTCCTAGACATTGTTAAAGCATAAACATGCTAGAAATGATTCATAGAAAATGTAACATTTTGTTTCTCTTAAAATTTAACCTTGGTTTGTAATAACGAATCATCAATAAAAAGTATTAATCTACTCCCACTTCCTATACTATGAGTAACTAATATTATAATGATTTGAAATGTATGTGGAAGGTTTGAGTCTTCAAAATTTGGGCCTTATTGGGTAACAGTCATACACAACCCTTAAAACATTAAAAAAAAATGTAGTAAACGTATGATATAATGGAAATGCATATAATAAATTATCCTTCATCAAACTCATGAACATTCATATGTAACATAGATAAGACCTACAAATACCAACTTGCATTGATTTAAATTGCTACAACACATATCTAGTCTCTATTACAATCTCACCAATAAATGTGGTGAAAGGAAAATCTTAAAGAACAAAGAACCTATCATACCCTATGGCTCAAAACCTTCTAAAATATCTACAACTAATCATAGAGACATATGGTTACAAACATTTACTTTTGTAGCTATTTTTCAATAATTTTTATATGACAACTCTAATAATGGATATAGACTAAAAACTATGGAAGCCATAGAAAGCTCTATACCTTTGTTCTTTTAATACCCAGAATGACCAACCCTTTGAATTAATGAAAAAATTTGTATATATAGATCTATATAACATAGGTATATGAGTAATGAAGGAAAAAGTTTGTAGAGATCCAATGATTTGTAGGCATCATTGCGATAATATTTTTACATAAAAAATACATCTTTGGGATCCATAAATTCCTAGGAAAGTGATAGAATTATTCTTTGTGCATTCACTATATAATTGAGCATTAATAGAATATGGATTTGAATGCATGAATAGAAAAACTACCCATCAAATATGTTGAAATGGTGGCCTAGAAATAGTGTGAATTTTTAGGTTTTATGATCTCAGTTATTGAAATAAATTAGGGCATGGGAACAATGCCATTTTTCTCCTTTAAATTCATTCTAACTTGCTTAAAGAGTGATTTTTGGGTGTCATCAAATTTGATAAGGTAGTTGCTAGGACCTTTTGATTCGTTAATGGTGTCATGTGATTTTTCTCTTGATTGCTAGAAAACTACTTGGAAATATACTCTAAAATGATGAACAATGGTTCCCAGGTGATATTTTTTTATTATTAATAGTCACTATCCTTTTATGACTCATTAAATGTATGAAGATTGTCTAGGAGGGTAGGTAGGAGCTACAATGAAAAATGATATGAATATTGGACTTTAGAGTTGATAGGAAAATCATGGAAGGAAGAGATGTAGAATGGAGGAAGTTTGAAAGGGGAACTTTAACAAGGAATAATGCTTCAAAATGTTTGGATTGGGGAGTTGGTGTGTACTTACTATTTGTAAGGAGATAAGGAATGGTTGAAAGTCCAACTCTGAAAGGTTCTTATAAAGGAATATCAGAGTTTTGTGCTTTCAGGGTGATAGGAAATGAGTATTGGGTTAAGGGTCAATTGAAAATATGACTGTGAAAGACTTAGTGAAAAATATTGAAGTGAGAGTCAGGGTTTAGGGGAGCATGAAAAAGGGTAAATTAGGGAAATAGATGACCCAATCCTCTATCATGAAAGACTTAGAAATTTTTAGAGCATGAAAAGATGATGTCAACATGTATGCTTAGTAGGGATCACCAAAAATGATGACATCAACACTATACAAAGATGATGTCAATAAATATTTAGCTCACAAATTTCGTGGAGGGATAATTCATTATGGCATCAACATTATGGAATTAGAGTTGGATAAAAAGACATACATGTAGGGTCAAGTTTGGAACTCCAAAATACTTAGGCAATTCTTTAGTTGATAGAGGATTAGGATGATGGGGTTTGAAGGTAAATGATACTTACATAGATGATAAAGTTTGACAATTCAATTTGAAGGACTTATAAATTCTTTTTAGTTGAAGGATTGTGTTGAAGGGAAAGGCATGACGCCAAGGAAAACTCCAAAATATCACAACTCTAACAAACATAAAAACACAAAAAGGAAAGAGACTCAAGAAAAAATTGACATCGTGGGATTGAGTCCTAGCACCTTCAATGCTTTAGAATGAAAGAAGAGGATTCAATGTGTGTACTAGCACATAGATTTTTTTTTTTTAAACATGGTTTTTTTTTCGATAAATAAAGTAAGATTATATTGATATTATGGAAAATTTATAGTGCAAGCTTGTCAAAAGCATGAGTTTGAATAGAAACCCCCAAGACCCCAACCAGACCATAGCCATGCAATAAAAAATGACCACACAAGGTCAGCACCACCCATAAACCAGACAACATATATTAAACTACCCACCAACCGAGCAAGGCAAAGCTGTCCAAAAGACCACGTAGGGTCGACACAACTACTGCAAACCAACACTATCTACTAAACCAACCAGAACAATGCCCCTATGCCATAAAAAAACCAAGACATTAGTTGCAATTACACCGGGCCTTTACCAGAGGTTTTTCTAGGCAAACACCTGAAATTCATAATGCCAGGTTGCATTCTTGGCCACCATGAGATTAAACTTCTTCTTTAGGAACTCAACTCTAGTCGAGGCTAGCCTGCGATGCTCAAGAAGCTCGAACCCTTCGATATCCAATAGAAAGGGGTAGAAGTTGATGGTCGCACCATACTCCCCCATCAAGCCCAGGTCCCGTGGACAGGGGCAACCTAGACCAATTCTTGTCATTGCTAGTGTCTCGTCCATGCCAACCAGGAGGTCCTTTTTGAGGAGCCTCTGCATAATAATCCTCGCCTTGCGCTAAGAGATCCCAACATCTAGAATCTCGACCAACACCTTTGAGGAAATGCTCGAATCCAATTTGAAACCCTCGCTTCCTTCCATGTATCACCACCCCACAATGAATTTCACAGCCGAGAGGGTGAGAAAATCCAAATGCCGGATGATACGGTGCATACAGAATGAATTCACCGGCCCCCTGAAGGCCATTTGCCTCTTGCTACTCCACAATTGAATAGGAGTGTCCATCCTGCCACACACTAAACCACTGGCAGAGATTTGGACAATAAACATCGCCATGAGAAAGGCCACCAGAACACCCAATTTATCAGCTAGTTTACACTTATACTAATGATCCCTAACAATCTACCAGCTCACCACGTACTCACATAATACGGCGAGGCCTTTTCCATCATAGTGTGATAGGTTTGTGGAAGCCAAGGAAGGGAATGTGACATCACCGAGTAACCTCCGCGTGGGAAGCGATGTATGATGTGACAAACCAGCTAATTCAGCTTATGCTCAAATTACTAGGGGAGTCATGTGACCCCAGATGGTGTATACCCCAACCGTGTAAGCCAATGTGGTGCCACCCATGCCCCACGTCACTGATTCTCCACATCCTCGTTGTGAAACATGGTTTTAGTTAGCTTAGGATAGGAATATAAAGGGGAGGCAGTTGGCCAAATTTGGATTTTGAATTTTGAAAATGATGTAGTTGAGTCCATGAATAATAATGTTGGCAATGAAATGGTTGGCTAATGATTACATGAAGATAGGTGTATAGGTAAATGTGATAAATTTGAGGGCAAGGTTAACATATCAAAATATGTGCGCATGAGGATAAGTTGAGGCCCAAGTCTCTAGGAATATGTGATTGTATGGATAGATAAAGGCCAGGAATACAATCCCAACTTCACACAAGAATGCAGTATTTATCAATACATACATGTTTCTAGATATTTCCTCAAAATACACACAAAACAAAATAAAAAAGTGTATAAATATATAACTTTTACCATTACATTTCATCATTCCAATTAATTTTAAATTTAATATTAATATATTGAAATCAACATAATGATTTTCCATAATTAAAAATAAATACTCCCCCCCGCTTCAACACACATATAAATGAACTATATCTACATTTCTATGTGCTTGTATGGATAGATAAATGTTCTAAAGTGCAAGAGAACACTTGAAGATTTGAATACTTTGTATCGGTTCTTAAGTTATCCTACTAAACAATTTGTAAGCATTGTATTAAAAAAATAGATTGATAAGATATAAATGAATTGTAGTCTGTAGTTACAACATCAAATGATGGATTTCTTCCCTTATAGAAGATCCATTGAGCCTAATAAAATCTTTAGCCACTATTTTAGATACCATTAATAGGGTAGACATTAATGTATGCTATAAAGTATTGTTACTGCTTCACTAATCTTTATTATGACATTTTGTAGTTATTAGTGGCCTACACCAGGACTTGAAGAAGAAGGAAGCTTATTCTTCAATATGTTTTCTAGTCTCCAACTACTCTTGACACCACCATTGTTGATATATGCATGACCAGTTCCAGGGCTTGAGCCAAATGGAAGTTTATTCTTCAATATGCTTTCTAGTCTCCAACCACTCTTGACACCACCATTGTTGATATATGCATGACCAGTTCCAGGGCTTGAACCAGATGGAAGCTTATCCTTCAATATGCTTTCTGATCTCCAACCACTCTTGACACCACCATCGTTGATATATGCATGACCTGTTCCGGGGCTTGAACCAGATGGAAGTTTATCCTTCAATATGCTTTCTGATCTCCAACCACTCTTGACACCACCATCGTTGATATATGCATGTCCAGTTCCGGGGCTTGAGCCAGATGGAAGTTTATTCTTCAATATGCTTTTTGGTCTCCAACCACTCTTGACACCACCATTGTTGATATATGCATGACCTGTTCCAGGGCTTGAACCAGATGGAAGTTTATCCTTCAATATGCTTTTTGGTCTCCAACCACTCTTGACACAACCATTGTTGATATATGCATGACCTGTTCCAGGGCTTGAACCAGATGGAAGTTTCTCCTTCAATATGCTTTCTGATCTCCAACCACTCTTAACACCACCATCGTTGATATATGCATGACCTATTCCGGGGCTTGAGCCAGATGGAAGTTTATTCTTCAATATGCTTTCTGGTCTCCAACCATTCTTGATACCACCATTATTGATATATGCATGACCTGTTCCGGGGCTTGAGCCAGATGGAAGTTTATTCTTCAATATGCTTTCTGGTCTCCAACCACTCTTGACACCACCATTGTTGATATATGCATGACCTGTTCCAGGGCTTGAACCAGATGGAAGTTTCTCCTTCAACATGCTTTCTGATCTCCAACCACTCTTGACATCACCATTGTTGATATATGCATGGCCTGTTCCGGGGCTTGAGCCAGATGGAAGTTTATTCTTCAATATACTTACTGGTCTCCAACCACTCTTGACACCACCATTGTTAATATATGCATGACCTGTTCCGGGGCTTGAACCAGATGGAAGTTTATCCTTCAATATGCTTTCTGATCTCCAACCACTCTCGACACCACCATCGTTGATATATGCATGACCTGTTCCGGGGCTTGAGCCAGATGGAAGCTTATTCTTCAATATGCTTTCCGGTTTCCAACCACTCTTGACACCACCATCGTTGATATATGCATGCCCTGTTCCGGGGCTTGGACCAGATGGAAGCTTATTCTGCAACGTTATACTCTTCGACTCCGATAAGATCTGGGCAGGCTGTACATTCAACTCTAAGCTCGAGTGCTCCTCTTTCACAACACTGAGTTGAGCTGAAAAATCATCCTGCGCGGATTTTGTCTTCAGAAATCTCCTTCCATCTGCACATTCAGCATTAAATGCTACTGTGATGGCAATCAGCAGAATTAACGCCATCTTCATCATCGAACAAGAATGATTTGAGCTGAAACCCATTGCGATTCTACGTATTTTTCTCTTTGGCTAAATGCTTGTGAGAATGAATGTACACAGCAGAGAAAGAGATGATAATCGGGACTCTGGCTTAAAGAGAATACAGAGCAATGTATATAAAGGGAAACAACCTATTCATTTGGAGGGGAGTGAGATCTGATATGTGAATATAACACAGGTTATAAAGAG
The DNA here is from genome assembly GCA_007258455.2 of Sequoia sempervirens. Classification (NCBI taxonomy): domain Eukaryota; kingdom Viridiplantae; phylum Streptophyta; class Pinopsida; order Cupressales; family Cupressaceae; genus Sequoia; species Sequoia sempervirens. Next base: position 79,527,025 of record VDFB02109042.1, on the reverse strand, counting down.
TGTAGGCAGATAAATAGTCAAATCTGACAGACTGTTGAACGAGGTTTGAAGATGAAGAAGGGCACGTGGTCAAACAGTAGAGGTGGTGAGGTCACCAATTTGAATGAGTGAACAAGTCGTTTCATGTTATTAGTAAAATATCGACAACAGACTGCGGAGTTTAATTGCAATCATCTTTGAAAATTGCCGGCGGGCGCGAACGACTTTTAATTTCTCTTACTCACGTTGTCTTGATTTCCGCAGTCAAGAGTTGATCGGAATAGTTTTCTTGCCATTAGTCAAGAGTTGATTAAGATAATTATGGTCTTTTAATCTTCTTCATTGAATTAAGGGTTTGGAGAGGCTCAATTTGGAAGAATAAGCTAAATTACATGTCAGAGTGTGCTGTATTAGGAAGGGTGGTCTTTATTAAGTAACGTGCTTGAAAAAACTTAGGTTCTTTGCATAATAATAGTTTTTGAATGAGTTTTGTTAGGGTTTTGAGTTTGGTTTAGTTTGTGTTAGTTTGGTTTAAGTAGAAGTTCATATAGTCATTTTGTACTTATTTTAAGTTTAAAAGAAAAATTAAAAAATCTTATCTTTAAGTAGATTTTTTTTCTTCAAATGACTTCAAATTCTAACATTCTAATAGTTGATTCTAGTTTTGATGGTTTGAATGTGTGGAATTATGGCCCCCTCTAAGGAGACTTTGAAAATTTGTATTGAATGTGTTTCATGAGTTAGTTCCTTTTAACATTCTAATAGTTGATTCTAGTTTTGATGGTTTGAATGTGTGGAAGAATGACTCCCTCTTTGAAGAGACTTTGGAAACTTGTATTGAATGTATTTCATGAGTCAATTATTTGGAAGTCCTATCTAGCGTGGTTTTGTCTATTTTTGAATTTGATAATGTTTAAATATCTTGAAAATTATACTTTGATCCATTATTTTGTTATGTTTATCCCCTCTAAAACCATGTTCTATAAGTGGGTCAACAAAGCTTCGGTCCCTTGTGGGGTTTAGTTAGATGTTATCAAAAACCACATAAAGTGGGTTTCCATTTTCCTCTTTGCAAAAGCAATTCACATGGATGCCATTTTCAAGCATGGTTACTGGGTATGTGCATACCTCTTTATTGGTTTTCACCCTTAGACTTGAGACTTTGTTGTCTTGGAGGACAAGCTCTCTAGTTCCCAACTTGGGTCAAATTTCTTGGTTTATCCTTGCCCTATTGACATTTCTTAAACCATATTGCTACCACTTTACGAAATTCTATCTATGTTGAGTTGGATGATTTTTTACCACTCACCCTAAAAAATAAGTTTTTGTTAAGGTTGATCATTCTGAGGACCTCAAAGATTCTATTTAACATTTAGATTGGCAAGCTATTGATACATATAGAGAAATTTATTTTAATGTGTTGAAAACTTGTTATAGGTGCCAATTTTTTGAACATACAACTAGAGACAAGTCTAGCCCTAAACCTTCAAATGATACACCTCCTTAAAAAATGAGGAAGGATGGAATACAATGGGAAACCACAAGAATAACTAGACCAATGAGTCAAAAAAATTATCTTTGAATGTGGATCACAATGATAGAATATTGGTCTTTTAGTTTAAAATCTTCTTTACAAGGTGATGGAGACTATCATCTCCCAACACACTAGGGGATCCTCCAAAGAGGTGAGTAAACCTTGTTTATTAGATCACTTCTTGGTGCTAGTGTTTAATCTTCCCAAATATAGATATTGGTTTCTTCTCCTTCCTCCCCTCCTTGAGTGATTTCAAGGTACTCTTGTAGCTCAATTTAGAGCTTGGAGGACAAGCAATATATTTTGAACAAGAAAAGGAATTTCATAGTAGCTATCAAGTTAGGAATTTATAACCCAATGATGGAAAGTGAGTGTTTGCAAAATAGTTCTAAATATCTTGGAAAACTTAATAACGATGATGTGCCTCTTGATTCTCGTATTCCATGATTGTTTTCTCATGGAATGCTTGAGATTTAACATACCTTGCAAGAAAGTAATGTGGGATACTTAATTGAAGATTTGTAAACTTGGACATTCTTTATTTAAAAGAGGTTAAAATTTAAAGTTTTTTCTTTTCTATAATTGGTTATCATATGACTAGCCAATGACTTCTTATATAGCAATAACGAGGGAGGACATGATAGTCACTATATTTATTTATCCAAAATGCTAGCCACAATTAGTGGACCAAGTATGCGACCCTACCAAGAGGGCTCTATGTGTACATTAGAGTCCCTCAAGGACTCAAGCCTCCAGGATCACCTGCAAAAAAAAAAAAACCTTCTACAAGAGAGAAAATCAATAACACAGATTTGCAATAATGGATGCAAGATATGGCCAATATGTAATATCAGGATTGCAGTGATATATTGGACTTGTACAACTGAATTGAATTTTCTAGGATGTACTAATGACACCTAGCGTATGTAGGAGTTTATGGTGAACTCCTCAATACCCCAGGATCACATACAAGACAATAATAATATCCACAAGAGAGAAATGGCAGAAATATCATGTTATGATTATGGATGAAAAATTGCCAGATTGAATATGACAATGTGCATATGATGCCTTGCTTATAAAGACAAAATTTGTGAGATAGGATTAGACAAGATCATGACATATGTATTAATCCTATACAATGAGACAACTACCCCAATGAATATTAAATGATTTAGGACACAACCATTAAATGAAAAAAGATAAAATAAAATCTAGTGACAACTAACATTAACTAGAAAGATTCTCTCCTAGGACTAAGTGGAATTAAAACTTGTAAATAGGATATAGATAGGTAGAACACCTATTTACACCAACACCCCCCCTTAAGTACAAATTAGGGAGTAAAATTATGTAAATGACACAAAGATGGATCTTGGATACAAGGCCATGTTAGGTACCCATATACAAATGCAAATGTAATCTCTCACAAATGAATAAAAGGAGAAAACCCAGAGAGACAAAAATACTCCCCAAAAAAGAGAAAAGATACAATAATGCTCTCCTTGAAAAATGAGAGGACAAAACCCCATTCGAGGAAAAAGACCCCCATAAGAGAGACGAAGAGAGACCATTCAACCCCCCTCAATGAGATAACCTGATGCAAAGAAACATAGGAAGCACACTGGTGGAGTAACACTCGAATCCTTAATTAAGGAAAGCAAAAGAAATATAATTTTGATGCTAGAAACCATATTAGAGTCACTCAAGGACTCACAATTGAAATCATGATAAAGCAATGACAAACCCGATGCTAAGGAACACTGGAAAACTCTAAATATGGAGCAACATTGGAATCTGAATGATACAACAGGATATAGAACATTGTTCTAAAATTGAAATGAAGTGCAAAGATCAAAATTGCACCCTCCCAACTATCAAAATGTCCAAGTAATCTCTAAGACATCCATTGGGGAAAGCACTGAAATAACAATATACTTGAGACTAAAATAGGGAAAAATGAATAGATGGCATGATAGAGCTCCTCAATACCTTTCCAATGCTGCAAGAATCATGAAAATAAGAGTTCATGGAAAAAAAATATGAGCTTGGGAGCCAAAAATGAAGATCTAACTTCAAACAACAATAAATGCTTGAAAACCATAAAATTTTAGAAAATAACGTACAACAATGTAATATTGGTGAAGCCATCTTTCTGACGATATCTCATTGGTGAAAATGACCTCCTAGATTACAAGTTATGAAAATTTGAAAAAATGTCTAATTTGGGCCTCTAGGGAAAAAAATTGAGGGCCTTGAGCTTTAAGCCCTTGGTCCTCCATGTGACCTATTGGCATAAAAAGGTTTTTATAAAAAAATGCCACTAGCGGCGACAATGCCACTGGGGCAATGCTGCTAGGGGGTGATGGGCCATAGGTTGCGCCACCTCAGGCGCTAAGCCCTTAGGTTGGCTACTAGTAGTAGTTAGCTAACCCCGTGACTAGGGGTTATAACCTTGGTGGGGGACAATTGCCCAACCAACAAAAAAAACCACAGTTGGTGGTAATAAATAAACTCGTCGATGAATAAAATATTTAAACCAAATTTATTATTAAAACTATGCCAATTAATAAATGAATTCGTACCACCTGTAGCGACAAAAATGACACCAACCAAATGAAAAGAAATCACAGTGTAGAATGACATAGAGGAGTATACTATTGACATAGAAGGTGGAATATTCCACTCAAATATGCCATATTCCATCGGTCACAAACCCTTCAGACTATATCGATGATGACGTCATACAATATGACCAAGCATGAATCTGCATGACTAAATTTTTTTCTTGATGCTTGATCAAACAAAATTTGATGAATTGACAGTTGATCCTTGGGTTCTTCAAGCCTTTTGAACATAATGGTAGGGTCAGATTTGACCCAAAATTCTTCAAAAAATTAGCTACCCCCCCGAATCTGGCAATTGAAACCCTCCTTCAAACCCTTGTAGATTAGTCAAAACTAATGAAAATTAATGAAATGAAAGACAAACCTAACTTTCTTTGATGCCTTGGATTCAATGATGAGGTCGTTGAAACTCCAACTCACATCCAATAAGAATTTCATGCCAAGATTAGTCCCTTAGATCTAGGAAGAATTCTACAACATTGAAGCTTTGATACCATGTAAGAGTTTATGGTGAACTCCTCAACACCCCATGATCACCTGCAAGACAACAATAACTTCCATAAGAGAGAAATGATGGAAATATCATGCTATGATTATGGACGTAAGATTTCTAGATTCAATATGATAATATACATATGATGCCTTGCTTATAAAGGAAAGTTGTGAGATAGGATTAGACAAGATCATGACATGTGTCTTAATCCTATACAATGAGACAACTACCTCAACAAATATTAAAGGACTTAGGACACAACCATTAAATTCCAAAAGATAAGATAAGATCTAGTGACAACTAACACTAACTAGAAGGATTCCTTCCTAGGACCTAAGTGGACTTAACATGTAAATATGACCTAGATAGGAAAAACACCTATTTACATTAACACCCCCCCTTAAGTATAACTTAGGGAGTAAAATTATGTAAATGACACAAAGATGGGTCTTAGATACAATGCCATGTTAGATACCCATATACATATGCAAATGAAATCAATCACAAATGGAGAAAAGGAGAAAACCTAGTGGGACAAAAACTCCTCCCCAAAAGAGAGAAAAGATACGATAATGCTCTCCATAAAAAATGAGAGGACAAAACCCAATTTGAGGAAAAAGAACCCCCATAAGAGAGATGAAGACAGAACATTTAGCCCCCTCTCAATGAGATAAACCATTGCAAAGAAACATTGGAAACACACTAGTTGAGTAACAATGGAATCCTTAATTAAGGCAAGCAAAGGAAAGATAATTCTAATGCTAGAAACCATATTAGAGTCGCTCAAGGACTCACAATTGGAATCATGATAAAGCAACAGTAGAACTGGCTAAGGAACACTGGAAAAATCTTGATATGGAGCAACCCTAGAATCTGAATGATGCAACATGATATAGAACATCATTCTAAAACAAAAATGAAGTGCAAAGATCAAAATTGCACCCTCCCAACTATCAAAATGTCCAAGTAATCTCCAAGACACCCATCTAGGTGGGAACTAAAATAAAAATATACTTGGGACAAAAATATGAAAAAGTGCATGGATGGTAAGATTGAGCTCCTCAATACCTTTCCAATGTCACAAGAATCATGAAAATAGGAGATCATGGAAATTTTTTTTGAGCTAAAGAGCCAAAAATCAAGATCTGACTTCAAATAACAATTAATACCTAAAAACAACAAAATTTTGAAAGATAACCTACACAAATACAAAATTAGAAAAAACCAACTTTTTGACGATATCTCATTGGTGAAAAATGACCTCTTGGATTGCATGTTATGAAAGTTTGAAAAAATGCCCGATTTGGGCCTTAAGGGACAAAATTAGGGGCCTCGAGCTTTAAGCCCTTGGTCCTCCATGTGACTTGTCGGCATAATTTTTACACTAATGGTGGTGACAAGGTTGGGACGGTGTTGTTGGGGGGTGGTGGGCCATAGGCCATGCCACCCCGGGTGCCAAGCCCTCAGACTAGCCATTGACAATGATCGACTAACCCCACGACTAGGGGTTATGAACCTAGCGAGGGCCAATCATGCAACCAACAAAAAAATGATGGTCGATAGTAATAAATAAACCTAACGACAAAATATTTAAACCAAATTTTATATTATTAAAACTTTGATAGTTAATAAATAAATTCGTATCGTCTGTAGCGATAGAAATGACATTGACCAAATGAAAAGAAATCATATTACAGAATGATGCAAAGGAGTACATTGCTGATGTAAAAGGTAGAATATTCTACTTGAATATGCCATATTCCACTAACAGACCCTATAGACTGTACAAATGACAGTACCATACATTACATCAAAGTACATATCTGTATAGATCTATACAACTAAAAAAATTTCTTGATGCCTCGACCAAAGGTGTCAAAATTTGATGAATTGGTAGTTGATCCTTAGGTTCTCAAGATTTCCATATGCAATGATGGGGTCAAATTTGACACAAAATACTTCAAAAAATTAGCTACACCCCAGATTTGGCAATTGAAACCCTCCTTCAAACCCTTGTAGATCAGTCAAAACATAATGAAAATTGATGAAATAAAAGGAAAACCTAACTTTCTTTGATGCCATTAATTCAATGATGACGTCCTTGAAATCCCAAATCACACCCAACAAAAATTTCATGCCAAGATTGGTCCCTCAAATCTGGGAAGAATTTTGAAGCACTGAAACTCTGATACCATGTAGGAGTTTATGGTGAAATCCTCAACACCCTAGGATCACCTATAAGACAACAATAACTTCCACAAAGCGAAATGATAGAAATATCATGCTATGATTATGGATGCAACATTTCCAAATTAACTACGACAATGTACATATGATGCCTTGTTTATAAAGGAAAGTTGTGAGACATGATTAGACAAGATCATGACATGTCTTAATCCTGTATAATGTGATAAACACATCAACAAATATTAAATGACTTAGGACACAAGAATTAAATGCCAAAAGATAATATAAGATCTAGTGACAATCAACATTAACTTGAAAGATTCTCTCCTAGGACCTAAGTGAACTTAACATGTAAATATGACCTAGATAGGTAAAACACCTATTTACACCAACATATGTGTTCTCTTCAATATAATTGAAAATAACTATGCTAGTGTTATTAATGTTTTATTAAAAAAGGGATCCTAGGTCTAATGCATAGATCACTAACATCAATCCTTTTTCAAAAGAAAATTAGGATACAAATCAACAAGGGAATTAGATTGACCTTCAACCTCAAAGGTGAGTCCAATCAGCCCTAGATCCGATCCTTTAATGCCTTAGAAAATTGATTTTGATGAGATGCAATGGTGTAAGTTCTAGAAAACAATGAAAATACAATACTTTGATGCAAAAACAATAAATCAGGAAAGTCACAAACAAATTTGATGTTTAGAAATAGATTGTGTAGACTTTTGTACACCTATCATACAAATTTGGAGCTAATTTTGTAGGACTAAGTCACCTAGGGTGACTATGTCCCTGTAATTGAAATTGAAATCTATGTTCATAGTCCTTGAGAGTCTAGTCAAAGGATTCTTCCTTCTCGATCTCATTATCAGATCTTTGTCGATGTTGAGATGAACAAGTTTCCATATCTTGTCAAGTTGTAGGGTTTGAATGGAACAATGAATAAATGATCTTCAATATTCCTCCAATATTCTTTAGAAATGTAACCCTCTCATTCAAAGAGAGAGGAAGGGTTGTGCCATATAAGGGATTGCCTCAGTCAAACTTTGTGTTGGTGTTTCCACCTCCACAATGGAAAAATTGGTAAAATAGAGCTTATCCTTTTGAGGGATTGAGACTAAATGATAAATAAATGATGAATCAATGGATGCAACTAACCACTCAAATGTAATTCCTTGAAGGACTGAACTCATGTACAAATATCCTCAAGGTTTTATTGCAAATTGGCTTGATTGGTTGGAAGACCTACAAGGTTTAGTCCTCACAAACAAAATAACAACATAACCATGAACAAAATCACATAGAACTTGACATGGTGCTTCAATAAATTTTCTCTTGAATGCTCTTGATTTGATTATAATTGCTTAATAATGCTCTTTCTTTAAAATATTTTCACTTATTGCTTGTTAGATTTCAAATGGTATAGTGACTAGGTATTTATACACAATAATTCAAATTTCTTGAAGTTAAATCCTGATATCTGACTTTTGACATTTGAAATTCAAATAGTAAAATGCAAACTTTGACATATTAAAAATTGGAGGCAAAATAGGGGGACTAAGTTGCCTAGGGAGAGTTTGTCCTAGCCCTATTTTGTGGGGTGTAAAGTGTCGGGAGAAAAATATTAAATGTTTTCCTTGGTTTTGTATATGGATTTTCTTGATAAATATCCAAATAGGCTGCATAATGCATAATTTAGGACATTAGATGTACAATTACATCTAGTCACTTAGGGGGAGAAAAACATAGTGTGAAATTGACAATTTACGATGCTACATTTAGCCCCCACTTTAGTAAGAGTAATGAACTTACACTCAAACTTACACTAGAGTAGAAAATATGTCAAGAGGGTTCCAATTGTCCAAATATTGAAGAGACACGATAGCCATAAATCTAGGGGAAGTGTGCAAGCCCCCAGGATTCAAGATCCAATGGAAAACCAACATGAGGACAAAGGAACACACATGTGAAGTGAAATGCAATATGAAAAAAAAAATCATACATGATGAAGAAACATGACATGATATAATGCAATCATGATATGAACACAAACATGATGCCAACACGATGAAAGCACATAACATAGAACAATCACAAAAAAAACACACAATTAGTACTAAAATGATTCAAGTCGGTAAGGGAAAGAGACCCCAGTCTTAAAATTGTCTCAAATACCAAACACCATCCATTAAATACACTATCTAAAAAAGATGGTGCTCTCACAAGGATGTTAAATCACTCATGAGCTACATAGATCTACTAGCTAGTAAGATGTGTCATGCTAGGTTTCTATTCAATATGATGGGTTCTACAATGCTAGCAAGTTGCATTATGCTAAGACACTCATGAAACACATGGCCGCACTAGAAATCAAGTTATGTTATGCTAGGTGGCCATGTTAAAAAGTGTTCTCAAGTTCATGAATCAGTGAACTGCTTTAAGCCAAATCTATGGACTATTTTTCCAAATTTTAACATCCAAGGGGACGAACAAAACTCACCTAAGAAGGTGCATAAAATTATAACATCCAATGGGATGAACAAGACACCTAAGAAAGTTAATAAAATTTTAACGTTCAAAGGGATGAACAAGACTCACCTAAGAAGGTGCATAAAATTTTAACGTCTAAGGGGATGAACAAGACTCACCTAAGAATGTGCATACAATTTTAACGTCCAAGGGGATGAACAAAAGCTTAATGCCACAGGGGACGAATTGATAACCACACCTTAGGGGGCGTTATAACAACGCCACCACTAAGGGGGTATGCCAATAGGTAAAATATCACAATACGTGTATGAAGTGGCTAGGGGTAATATATGCCCCCCTTAAAATGTCAACATACTTGCTATTCTAGTATTTTAAGGAGAGAAGAATCCACACCTTCAAACTAATTATCCTTTCCCCCAAGTGTAGGGACAAGTAAAACCATGCTAGAGACTATCATGTTTCTTCCATGGAAAATATGGTTGCACTTAAGATTATACCATCATAAATGGAAATGAGAAAACACATAGAGCTAAAAATGCCACAGTGAGGAGCAACACCATAGAATATAGATCATTATTGTTTACAGTGATTAGGTGCATCAACACATGGGAGAGAACCATGATCACAAAGTTGTATTTTACTATTCAAGGCTTGACACTCATTGGTAGAATGACCATGCATTCTATGATATGGAAAAAATGAGTTATGAACTTTCTTTTGTGTCTTCGGACAAAGAGTAATCAAGTGGGATTTGAGAAGCCTTGACTAAATATTCTCTTGCTCAATAGTAGGAGATATTTATTTCTCTTGTGAATAAAATCTTGCTCGCTTACCAAAATATGTCATACATATAGTAGATGATAAAGCATTCAATGAAGATGGGGACAAAGGTTGGAAACCTAGACCCTACTTGGAAAAGTATGGTATAGACTTCACTTTATCCCTATTTTTTTGTTCCATGTTTGCATTATATCTATTTTTAGAAATAATTTTGTATCCAATCCCATAAAATTCTTCCAACTCAGATGAAGAAATTGCATATATATGCTCCTTAGAAGAATTAGATTTTTCTTGAGCACATAAATCCTTTTTAAGTTTTTTAAAGTTAGGCATATTATACTCATGAGGGATGGAAGGTGAAGAGCCTCCATCACCATCACCATCACCATCACCATCACCATCACCATTACGAGGTGATGTTTTTGAATCTATTGATGTAGAACAAGATAAAACACAAGACTCTTTAGATTTAGATTGTAAGATTTTGTACTCTCCCATAAAGGAGGATTCAAAATCTAATGAACCCCAATCATTATCAAAACATGCACTTTAAGATGAAGCAATATTATGATCATTGTTTGATCTTTGGAATTTTGTGGCAAGATTTTAGATTCCCCTTGGAAACAAGGTGTAATATCTAACGACCTCCAATCATTGTCTAAGGGTTTTTTTGTGGGTGGAACAAAATAATGATTATCATCAACATGTATAGGTTCAACCTTTGAAGTTGGAATAAAATAATTAATAGAGTTGTAAGTTTCATTTCTGACTTTAATGTATGAATTATAACATTTTTCATCCACTTTATCTGTATATATATTGTTATTATATTTATACTTCATATCATGGTGAAGAGAAGAGACTCCCTTCATAGCATGAATCCACGGTCTACCTAGGAGAAGATTATATGAAAGAGGTCTTGGCATGATATGGATAGGATGATGGTTTTCCAAGGATTGAAGACATAATGTTCAAGGAACAAATGCTTGAGAACTTAGATTTTATACACCTTACAAATATTCTTGAATTGGTTAGGGTTTGACATTATTGGTCTTCCTCAAGTGAAAAATATTAAGGCCACACTCTTCTATGATGACAATTGTTAATCCCAATGTAGAGATAGGCTTCATTGCATGCAAGTTGATAGAGATCTAAAAAAAGAGAGTGAAAAAGAGAAAAGAAAAGAAGATACCATGAGAACTCAATTATCTGGGTGATTTAAGTAACCTCTATGAGTTCTATGGATGCTTGACTATAAGTAGAACTAAGATTTAAGTAGAGTTAGAGGTAACTCTGTTGGGGCTATATATGCATGAAAAGTAGTATAGTAACACCCAAATTATCACTAATCATGTTATCTTAATTACATGATGTAATATAATAGACCTGCAATTAGTTGAAGGTGTACCTATACCTATGTAGTTTTTTGAGGATTCCATCTCATCATGTTATGAGCTTCACTTTTCAAGGAATTAACCACTTGCAAACAATATGAGATATCACCATTCATTGAGAGGTGTCTTATGAAGTATTTAGTCATTATAAGGATTTTAAGTATCTTATAAGGAAATATATTTGTAGGAGGGCTAATATTTTTAGGATTGATAATGTCAATGACATTTACCTATTAGATTTTGATAGATTTTATAAGGATAATAAGATAAAGAGATATATTAAAACTCCATACACTACTCAATTACGTGGAGTTACAATAAAATGAATAAAACATTGATGAAGATGAATATGAGTATACTTAGTGGATCTAGCTTGGAATAAAAGTTTTGGGAAGAAGTGGTTACCATAGCTTGTTTCCTAGTTAATAGGTATCCTACAATAACTCTTTTTGTTAAGGTGTGGTTAGGTAATTTTTTTTTTATTTCAAACACCTTCAAGTATCTGGTTATAATGTATATACACATATACCAAGGGAAAAGTAGACTAAGTTGGAGAACATGGCTAAAAAAATATATCTTCATTAGATATGGAATTGGTGTGAAAGGGTAAAAGCTTTGAGATCTTGTGGCCAATTTCTTTTTATATAGAAGTTTAATCTTTATAGAAGTTAAATCTTCTTCCGTAATATTGTAGCTACAAAAGGATGAAAAGGAAGATGTGGTTCAACTACCCAAAAGAATAAGAAGGTTAAACCAAAATACCACAAAAGACTTGATGATAAGGAGATATCAGATAGTTTAGAGTTTTAGAAAGGAGGTAGAACCTCCATCTCAATTCTTGAGGAGGTACAATCAACACATACAATAAATATACATGTATAATTATCCCATTTCAAGGTGTATTTTTTATTTGATTACTAACATATATATGACCTTATAAATATGAAGGATGCATTGAGTAGATGGATACATTTTTTTTAATTTCACGATGATTTTGTGGAATATACTTACATGACATAGCTACACCACTACATTGAAAGAGGTAAAGGAAAATTGTTTTGTAAGTTAAAGAAATATTTTTATGGTCTTAAGGAATATCGTAAGATGTTATTTCAAAATTTTGATTCTTTTTGTTAGGTTTGGGGTTTCTTAGATCTAAGCTAAATCATTGCATCTATTATAAAAGAAATAGTGATTTTTTCCTTGTTATCACTTTATATGTTGATTATATGTTATTTTCAATAATGGTAAGGGTGTGATTTGTGCATTAAAGTCTCAAGTTTCAACATTGTTTAAGATGAAAGATATAGGGGTTTCTAGGTTCATATTAGGGATGAATATATAAAGAGATATAGCTAATGGAAATATTTGGTTAGGCTAGAGAATTATGTGGACTTGGTGTTGGAGAGATTAAACATGACAACTTATATAAAATTGTGTTCTTATTTTAGTGGGAATGAAGTCATATGTAGAGTAGTGTGTGACTTATGCTAGTGAGATGGGGGATATGACTAGTGTGAATTATGATAGTTCCATAAGGAGATTAATTTATGTTATGGTATGTACAAGAATAAACAGTAGCCAAGTAGTGGGAGTCCTTATCCATTTCACAAGTAATTCTAAATGAACTCATACCTTGGGATGAAGTGAAGAAAGTCTTCATATATTTTTTGGGCACCTTTAAGAAATCCATTTTTTTACTATCATGGTAGTCCTTAAAAGGACAAAAAAATTAGTTAAAATTCAAGGATTTATGTATTTATATTGGGAAAGGGATGTTGAGAGTAGAAGATCCATTAGTGGGTATGTTTTCACTATGTTTGATGGTGGAATTAGTTGGATGAGTATGTTGTAGGATATGGTCACTTTGTCCACCACATAAGTAGAATACATGGTGGTCACCCGTTCTTAAAAATAAAATATTTGGTTTAATTTTTTGTGTTCAAATTTGGGCCTAACTCTAGGAGCTTTTACAATTCTATGTGATAGTCAAAGTTTCATATGTTTGGTAAAGAATCTAACCTTTAATGCAAGGGTGAAGAATATTTATGTCAAGTACCATTTTATTCATGGCATGGTAGAGGATGGGAGGTTGATTATACAAAAAAATGAATCATTATAGAATATTCTAGAGGTATTGAAAAATCTACTGAGAACAAGAAAAGTTTAGGTGGTACACTGAGTCTATGAGCCTCTTGGCCCCAAGGAATTAGTCCATAAGTCTTATTACTCTATTTTCTCTCCTAATGTTTTTAACAAGTGGGAGAATGTTATGAAAGGTGACTCAACCTTTCTTCTAATGTTAAGATTACACACAATGTAATATTTTCTATAGAATAGAAAAAATCACTTTCTAGGCTATAAAGTTATTTTTTAGCCAAAGTATATAGTTTGGGTTGTTTGGATTGTATCCATGCATACTTAGTATGTAGTTATATTTGGATCAAAATTTATGGTCTTTAGAAGTCAGGCCTCTTGCATCAGAAATGTAAGAACATCTAGGGAACATAAAAGGGTTGCAAGAGGGAGTTTTACTTGTTGATAAAACTATTATGCATGTCATAAAATGTTATAAGACATATATTTTAATGAAGATAGTAGAACCAAAATGAAATTCCCAAGTCAATGAGTGGATTATGATGAGTTATTGATAGGTGGATGAAATTTTATATTTTTAGCCTAAGGACTCGTCTTGAGATTTGGGTGTTGGATTTATGACTATGGGTGTAGGTACCACATTTTAGGTGGTTTTATCTCATGGTTTCATAATTATAATTTTAAGGTTTCATTTATTGTGTCTCTTATTTATTGGGTGCTTGAGATGGAGGTTTTGATAGTGAGTTTTATAGATATTGTTATGTTTCCATAAATACTTTACATCTTTGGTTAGTGATACTCCTATAAAAGCTTGATTATAAAAAATTGTTATAATATTTTATTAATAAATAATATATTGAGTGTGGTATTTTTGTCCTTAAAGGGTTTTCCCATTATAATTCGCTATATTATGGTATATTAATTGTTGTTTATTTCCTTGTAACCTTTTGATTTGCTAATTTTTGCACATATATCCTCTAATATATTAGTGTAGGAAGAATATTCCATAATTTGTTTCCTTTTATAACCACCATTAGGGACCTGTAGGTATTGTGGAGAAGCCAAGGAGAACATGCAAAATTAATTTCATCTTTGGAAATATGAAAAATATAACTTGGGATGTTAGAATTTTCATTTATAAATATGTCATTTTTATTTTGAACTTGTATGAGTTATAATGAAATACACAAACATAAGTGGAAAGGCCTCAATCTTTAATTTTTATATTACTTGATGTTGGTGTCAAATGTGCATGGAAGCTTGATTCATTTTTCTCATATTTAGCTATGCAATAGAAATATGTTTTGAAAGTATAATTTCATTAATCATGTTGAATGAACATGAAACATATTGTAGATGCAATGCAATCTATGCATATACGAGGCAATTGAAATAATGTAATTAATTGAGGTAGTTAAAATGAGTTTTTGAATCATAATAAATGGTGTTATATTTGGTGGTTGTATCTCTAGTTTCTATTGTTCTTGTCACATGTGTGTACCTATAGGTGTGGGTGGATATATGTATGAGTGTTTAGATCCTTAATGAGATATTGTGATTTATTTATTTTCCCTATCCTTCACCTTAGGTGGTGTTTGAGACTCTTATGATTTATAGAACTTTTGTGTTAGAAGTTGTGTCATACCTAGTGTTAGGATGACTATATTATATTGAATTGGATGTGTCACTAGGCTTCCCTATCTCTCTAGTCCTTATAATATACACTCCTTAAATTTACATGTCAATCCACATCTCGATTGATATGTGAACTTGTCCAACTTTCTTTGTGTCTATTCTTAGAGAATTAAGTGTAATGTTAGAGAACTAATTTACAAAAGTCTAATTTTGACTAGGTAAGTTTGATATGATGAATCTTTGACTAGGATAGAAGCATACGTTAAGGAATAAAACATAGGATTACTACTACCCTCTAGATTCATTGAAGTCCTCCAAGTGTGTTGGTATCTAGAAGGTGTGTCAATGTCCAAAAGTGCATTATCATCCTAATGCTTTAGACAACAATAATTTATTGCAATTTTTTAGAAAATTTTCTTAAAGAAGAAATATTACTATAGTTTTTGTTTGCATACCTAGCATCTTAATTCAAGTGGTCCTCTAGATATTTTGGGATATACTGATATCCTCATACCCAAACATTTTTGAATGTGTACCATGGTATTATTTGTCACATATGTGACCTTATGATTGTATATTCTATATGTTTGATCCTTTCAAGGGATGATATGTTGTCATTATTTCATCCTATTGTTGGTTTAATGGGTGATGGATTTAAGGTTCTAGGCCCAATGATTTGAGAGAAAGAAATCTCTACCTCATAGTGACATCAAAAGTGACCTTGATTTTCATTGAGTGAAATATTCAATTTATACCACCATTCTTGGTGTATTGGTGATGGTCATGTGTTTCATTGTGCCTTGCTGTGAATGTTGCACTTGCAATGCGATTTTTTTTGTTCAATTTTTGTCTATTAATTTCATGAGAAAAATCTTGGGGAATTACACCTCTATTTCAAATATTAATTAAATAAATCTCTTGTCCCTAATATTATTTTAAGATGTTATGTATTTAACAAACTACAAATTGATCCCCATATTTCACTTTCAACATTAAAATAATAAAATTTAGAATCAACATGCTCTAAAATTCATCATAACCAATATGAAACAAATCCAAACTCTTCCAATTCATTTCTATCACTCTTTCATAATTTTTCCAACCTTTCTTCCTAGATAAGAAATCTGGGTTTTCAACACTAATTCCTCAATTTTAGAATTAAATAATTAAGTAATCAGATTCAACAAACTTCTAAACTAAAAATTTACATCATCCCTCTTCTCTTCCCATTATCATTATCTTTAACCACTCTATAGTTATAATTTTAGCTTAAAAGGTAAATCTATCACTTCCACTGAATTTTGTGGAGAGCATAGTTGTTGTAGGAGCACCTACAACCATGATGCACAATTTGATGTGGTAGAGAGTGTCATGATGAATTTGAATGAGTCTAGGTTAGTATGGGATGTTAAAATGTTTGTTCATGTCAAATAAGGTCTAAAAGACCATTTGAAATGTATTTAGGGGCTTTAGGAGTTATTGGAGTTCAATTGCCAAAAAATGAAGAAATGTAATGTTGTCAATACCAAGACAAGTTGTCAAAAAGCAGATTAGGGAATGTTAAGGGGTTAAGAATTTAAAAAATAGTTCTATACATTGGGGAAAGGTTGTTTTGATTTGAAAATGTATAAAAATTCCTCATAAGGCTCGAATTTAGGTTGTTGAACACATTTGGGAAGAATTCCAATAAGCATTCAAATGGTTTCATCAAATTTTCTGAGTTTTTGCTCTTTTCCTGCTATGTACGGGTTCGTACAGGTCCCCATTGATCTTAGAATTATGGTATGATGTATTGATATGTTTTAACTTGTAATTCCAATCATTTTGAGAGTCCCTTGTTATTTTTTGTGAAATGAATTTCTAAATTTCTTGATCTACATGTACAGGGCAGCAAGGTCTGATTTTGGAGTTTATTTGATGTTGAAGCCATTCCTCCTACTGTGGTGATTTGTTTCTTGTAGGAATGGCCTGTAACATGTTAGGTTAGGTGTCTATAGATGTTTGGAGTCATAATAAAGTGTTTTGGTGTTTGGGAAGTGATGCCCTAGGGCTGAGTAGAGTTAATTTTATGAGAAAATGAGTAACTAAAGCATGGTTTTGATGAATATATGATGAAATGGTCTATGTGAAGGTTTATTGAGTATGTGTAGGCTATTTGTGGTGTGTTTGAAGCATTAGATTTATTGTAGGGGCCTGAGAGATAGGAATTCCTATAAAACCCTTGGTATTTGCATTAAGAATGAGGGTTTGCAAGATCAGTGGTATGGAAACCTTTGAGTGGAAAACAATTTTGATATTTTGATGTTTTAACACATGACTAAAGACTGTTTGATGTGTTTGAGTGAAGGGCAGGTGTTGGTGAAGGACTTCCTTTGTTAATTTGGGCTAATTTAGTAGCCTTTTGTAGAGCAGTCTATTGAATCTTAATGACTGTGCAAATAAACTTGGTGTGATCTTTTGGGATTTTGTTTTAGGGTTTGTGTTAAAGCTTATTTGATGTTTTGTTGGCCATTGTACGGCCTTCTCTAAAAGATAACTCCATTTTTTGAATTTTGAAGGCTAGAAGCCTCTTATGAGTGGTTTTGGAAAGTAGGGTGATTTGTGATATGGGGGTTGATGTCTTGTTGAAGTCTAATCATTTTGAGTCTGATTATGAGTATAATACACCCTGAATTGCATCAAAGTGGTATCAGAGCTTCAGGAACAAGATCTTTTGTGGGTGATTTGTTTGATTTTTGTAGGCTTGAAGGAAGTTGATTGGTGAAGATTCCTCTGAAAGGTGTTGGTGCTGCTAGGGAATTGCAAGATCTGAAAGAGAAGCATGCTAAGTGTTGTGCAGTTTTTGCACACACGCCCCACTTGGAGTAGGGACCCTCTTTTTTGGCGTCTTTGACCTTTGGTTCTATTGGATTTATCATTTTCGGGTCTTGACATGTTAGTCTTGCTGGCTTTGACCTTGCTTTGAGGTTTGAAATGATTGAAAGTGAGTTTTTGGCCAAGTCCAGGTTTTCGCCTGGATCTGAGATTTTCTGACTCTAGCGGATTTTTCCGGACCCTGGTTCCTTGTCCGTTTTTGGCAGGATTCTCCGATTCCAGGTTTTTGCCTTACTTCGGGATTTTTCGGTCCTGGCAGATTTTCCCGGATTCTGCCAAAATCCTGACCTTCCTCATTTCCCCGGTTTCTGCATTTCCGCGGAATCTGTCTCCGCGCATTCTGGGATTTTCTGAAATTTCGCTTGGGGCTCGGGTTTTCGGACTTGTCAGAAATGTCTAATCGTGCATTAATGGTTGAGGTACCTTCGCTCAGGCGGGTATAAGGGCGGATTTAGGGCATTTTCAGTGCCATTCTAACTTCATTGCTCCCTTGTTTTGCTTTGGCGATTTCGAATTTCTATCTGAGTTTTGAGAATCGATCCTAATTTGTTCGCGTGAGGATTGCTTGAGTGTCGGTGTTGGTGTTTTCACTGCTTGGGCGTGTTTGTTGCAAAGGTCGCCTTCTCAAGCTCAAATTTCCTCCGCTTTGATTCATGGTATGTGGTCATTACCCTTCCATTTTGCTTGCATGGTGATTGAGGGTTTCCAATTGGGTATTATTAGATTTGGGTCGGCTCTTGCTTGATTTTAATTTCATATTTATATAGTCAGGGTTTGACCCGTTTGTATGATGAAACCCTATCACTCGTGTCTTGCGAGTTTGTCCATCCGTTTGGTTGCATGTGTATCCTTTAGACGGAGTTCTAGGCTTGATTGCTTGTTCTTTTAGTGCGGAATCCACCATATCGTGCTAAGTTGGAGTTTTTTCTTCGGTATTTGGGCCTAGAGCAAAGATTTCTTCTTGTTTGAGCGATTTTGTCTCTGTATCTTGTTGACTTCGCCATCTTGTGAAGATTCAAGTGCTTTAGGTAAATCCTTAGCTATTACTTTGATCCTAAAGCTTGCTCTGGTTTTAATGGCGGAGATTTTCGATTTAGGGCATCATTGTTTTGATACGGGAATTTTTCCTTCGCAAGTTTCTGAGACTTTGGGGTCCTTTGCGCTCTGAATTTCGTTGATTGTCGTCGGTTCTTAGATCATTCAAGCTTAGGTGCGGGAATCCCGTGGTCGTTTGGGTTTTGGTTTGCGTTCTGTCGTTTTCTCGGGTTCCCGAGGTCGTCGCAGAATTTCCTTGCTTCCAGATTTTCCCGGTTTGGGTTTGTTCCGCGGACTGGGATCCTTTCCGGAACATTTTAAGTCATCCGCAAAAATCCGTTCCATCCGGATTTTTTCGGATTTCCTATCTGATCGTGTCCTTTCAAATGTTTCGGTGATAGGATTAGAGGAATGGTTGTTTGATGCTTCTTTCTTGTTGCCAATAAGTGAATTCAATGATTAACCTTTGTTTTTTCATCTGCACTAACGATTTATTTGACTAATGATGCTCTGGCAGAAGGAATCCGTCTGGGTCAGATTTCTCCGAAATTTTGCCCTGACAGTATTTTCCCGGTTTGCGTGATTTTCCCAGACTATCTGATTTCTCCAGATCTCGAAGGATTAGCTTTTAGCAATAGATTTTGATTGATTTGTATGATTTTGTGCTAACCTTTCGGATTGGAATATGAGCAATAATTGAATACTAATGACGATTTTTGATGTGCAGGCTGAATCAAGCAAGGCGGTTGCTGGGAAGTCCAAAGGTGGTGCAGGGGCTTCATCCATCTCTGAGACAGAATGACTACGGTTGGACATGAAAAGCCAGCTTCCTAAGAGCAAGGTGTCATCCGCGTGGGCCGAAGTATCAGACACAAATGTTGGTGCTTGGCGATATGAGGAGTTCAAACAGAGAACGGCCGAGAAAGATCAGTTAGCCCTGAGACAAGGGATGATGAACTCCGGATTGGTACATGTGGCAGGGTTCCCTCCGGCAGTGCAGTGTTATGAATTAATCCTAGAATGCGCCCGACAATACAATTTTGATACACACAGAGTGGTCAGCACCGAAGGGAGAGTCTTGGCCAACTTCAGTCTAGCCTCCATTGCACAGGCTTTCAGTATGCCAGATCTTCCTTCAGTGTGCGCCTTGAACATTGACACTGCCAGGACTTGTTATGAGAATGAGCCAGTCAAGGCTCAGCAGATAATCAACTCATGGCTAGAGAAGCCAAAATCCCATCATTCAAAGTTGCCCAAACAGCTGCACAGGGTAAAATTCAGGTCAGAGGTATATGATGCCATCACACTTCTGAGCAAGGTGGCAGGATTAAGAGGTGCAGGTGTATTGGAGAGTTGGATGGTCCATGTGATCACCAAAATTAGTCAAGGGACCAACTATCACTAGGCAGGGCTAATTAGTGCTGAGATTGACAGACAGTTGAGGAATGTATTGGAGGCAAAGAAATTCACGATGTCTTCATATGTAATGTATGTGTTGGCCATCTCCTACCCATACAAGGGCCTGAGTCTGAAGGGAACAATCGGACAGGATATAATTTATGAAGTGTATTCGGAGTTGCATCTGGGGCATAAGGATTACAAGAGGGCCAATGATGCATTTACAATGCATATCACCCGAACACTCCAGAATGCAGAGCATCTCAGATTATCCGATGGGGCCAAAGGACTGATCAAGAATTACGGAGCATAGTTCATCCAGTTCCCTACATTCACTTACCTCAGGATTGATGGATGCCTGGTAGCCCCTTACAGGTTGCCTCGGTATCCCACTGACCACATTGTGCTGCTGGAGGTTGTAAGACAAATCTGTGAGTTTGATGCAGTGGTGAAGAGGGAGAAGCACAAGACAGGCTTCGGAGGAGACTTCCCTCTTGGGATTGGTGTGGGATAGATGTGCCCGTCTATCCAATCAGCTCACACCGCAGGGGAGGAGCTAGCAGCCTATGGATTCTCCTTCCATTCGAAAAGAATGAATTTTGACATAACTGGAGAGGCTCAGAAGAGAGCTACCTGGGAGTATAGGCACAGGGATGATCTAGAGGACTACTGGGTCAACATCAAAGATGACCTTGAGGCGAGGAAGAAAAGATATTCTAGGTTGCCGGTGGAGGCCATTAGGCAATACAATGTTAAACTGATTCCGGATCAGCTTGATGATGACAGAAAACTGGTGCAAGACCACGCTTATGATGCGGTGAAGGGTAGGCCAACCGGAGATATTGACTAGAACGAGAATGAAATTACAGAGCTGGAGGATTTGATGGCTCCTGTCATGAAGTTCACTTCCTCGTGGATAAAGCATAAAATCTGGGAATTGGAAAGTGCGAAGGTGACTTGCACTTTTGACTTTATGGGAAATCTAAATCCCATGTCAACTTATGAAGAATTCGGGGAAGACAACCCCAAAGGGAAAACAGTGAAAACATCGCCATTCAAGATAAAAGTCAGAGGTCCTAAGGAAGGGGATGAACCTGAAACAAAGAGGAAGCCGAAGGGAAAGAGAAGATGGAAGACTCTGACAATCAGCAAGTCCTCTGATGAGGAAGAAATGGAGAAGGCTGAAGAGGAGGATGCTCCTCCACCACCTAAGAAAGCTAGGACGACAAGGACCGCCAAGAGGAAAGATCAGGTTGCTTCGGAGGATGAACCTCCAATTGTCGATGTGGAGAGTTTTGGAGGGGAAAAAACCAAGGTCTACACAAGAAAATCAAGGACTCCCTCTCCCAAGGATGCTGTACAGCAGAGGGACTCCTCCCCAAAGTTACCAGTTGAAGAGCTACCAAAGTCTGTTTCTCCGCCACCAAGCGCACCTGAACCGGAGAATCCGGATGAGCATGAAACTAGCGGGGGGGCATAACAGTTCAAGGAAGGAACACTTTCCAGTGAGGCGGCTGAGCTTGAGGTGGGAACAGAAGAAGGACACACTTCTCCGTTGGTGCAATATGAAGATTCTCCAGAGATTGACCAAGGCCGCGGATCACCAGAGCCAGAGGAGAATATCCCTGCCAAGACTCCCTCACCGGTGCAGCAAGAGGCATAACTTGAAGAGGTGGATCCAGGTGAGCAGCTTCCAGAGAAGGAGGATGATAAGGCAACAACTGCAGAGGAAGAGAAAGTGACAGAGGAGCCAGAGAATGCCGGAGTGGAAGAAATCCGGACTGACCCTGTAGCCCCGGACTGGCTCGAAAAGGAACTTGCAAGGAAGAAGCAAGTGATTTTTGAGGACACCCCCTTGGACTGGGATGAAATGTTGTCGAAAATTGGCAAAGGAAAGAAGAAGGCTGCAAAGGTCATCTCCCGGGTGGAAAGGGATGAAGCGCACAATAGGGTAGTCCACATTGCCACCCCTGCAGTGGATAGAATGAGGGAGGATATTACAAGCCAAGACTATAATGTCCAGACAATCAACCTCGGGCCGGCCTCCATGGAGCAGGATATTGAGGAGTTTGAGGGATCCAACGCCGTAATTGTGGATAGGTTGAAAAAGGAGACCCAAACTAAACATGAGCTAAAGAAGGAGAATGAACAGTTAAGGAAGTGTTTGGAGGAGGTTATGAAACCTTTGCAGTCACTTCACCCTTCTTCATCTGCTACCCCTGGCTTTCTGCCTAAGGAGATAATTTTCGGAATTGAAAAGATGAAAACCTCTGCTCAGGCTGCCACGGACTGGTTGATGGGTGTACAAGCAAAAGGAGATGATGCTATCAAGATAGTTTTATCTGTAGGGAAGGATGCAGTCCGGGAAAAGGAGCTGTTGGAGTATATTCTGTCCCAGGATAAGAATGATATGGATCTCCTGCTGCAGAAATCAAAGGTTATCTTGGGACATGGCAAGGATCAATTGGCTAAAGATGGAATCCTTCCTTCCTCAAGGGTGGATGAACCGTGGGAGTGGTTCGAAGCGCTGCAGATCAGGCAGAAGGCTTTGAAGAAAATTTTAAAGAGAAAGAAGCAAATTGATGGTGAGCTTACTATAGTTTATGATGGATGCATTGCCTTCTTTGAGGTAATGACAGGGAGGAAGAAGATAGCTCCCAAGTATCTGAGATTGGATCAATTGAAGGAGTGGTGGCATGAAATTTATGCCCCGGATTCTGATGAAGCTGTCACTGGCCACCTACTTGATGATACAACCACCTACATGGCAGTGATGGATAGATACATGGCCAACAGGGTGGATTGGAACAAGATTGTTGAACGGTCCAAGGAGGAAGCAGACTCCATTAAATGCCGACTTAGGGTTTTGCCATTGCCACCTATTGCTGAGTTGGACGGGATATTCTTGAGGGTCCAAGGGTCATCCGGATAGAAGAAGGATAAAGGGAGCGACAGTTAATGCTCATTTTGAGATTTATGCTTCCCTATTACTATGGGGCATGCATTGGACCAGACTTCCTTGGGGACTGTGTCAGAGCCGACTTGGATGATGGCATTTAATGTGTGCCTTGGTTCGTTTCCTTGGCCGACCTGTTTTGGTGGTTTTATTATTTTGTAAAATGTTTGGCTGGGCCGACATGTCTTGGGGGGAATTTTCTATAAATAGGCGTTCTTGCCTCATTGTAAGGGTTAGACATTGGTTAGCTAAGCAGTAATAGAGATAAGCAAGAGTAATAGTTAGAATTTCTTAGTCTCTTCTTGAAGCAAATACTGTATCAGAACAGTTGAATTGTTGTAGATTTTGGTGATTAATACAATTGGAGACATTGTGATTTTCCTGGTGGAATCCTTTGTGTTATTTCATCGTGCATGGTTCTTATTGTTCCATCTTTTAAATTGCTTGAAGATTTAGGGTTTAGTATTCAAAAATGGATTAGTTTCAGTTGGATAAATGATGTTTATGATTTCATATTTGGAATGTTTGTAGCTATCTCTGGTCTATACTCCCAGTAACTATTTGATTGTAGTAGGCTGGCAAAGTCAACCTAGACCGTATATTCAATGTGCTTAAGTTCGATTGTAGATGCATGTCTATGATTTGAAAATCTGAATTCCTCAGAAGATTACACCATTCTTGTGAGATTGCTTTGTGGGTCGGAATGAGAACTGGTTATTTGAGATAGGTCCATTTCAAATATATATTATTTACATTGTTTGTCCTTTCAGTAATTTAAATCTTATCACTTCCTTGCACCCTTATCTTTTGCTATTTCTTTACTATTCGGTTAGATTTAGGATTTGAAGATCATCATATGGTTAGATCTGATAAGTTGAAAGATCCAGTTTGCTTGTAGTAAGGTCCCTTTGTGATTACCAGCATTTTCACATATTATCTGAGCTGTTTATGCATTGTTATGACCTAACACCCGAGAGACCTTGGGGTGATTTTCAGTAATTTATTATTGAGGATTACCTTTCAAGAGAGATAGAATATTGCATTCTGTCTGAGATGTTGCTGTGCAGAAAACACCATCAATAGATTGGCGCTAGAAGGAGGGCCTGAATGAGCTCACTTGGTCGTTTTCTTGAATGCCATCTCCCCAGAGAGATATAGGAGGAATACCAGATCTACCACAGGAGAGGAAGATTTAGAGGAGCTACAATTCCCCTCTAGGTCAAGAAGGACCCGAGAAAGGGGAGAATCATCATCACCCATCCCCTCACCAACATCGTCCATATCTTCACATCCTGAGGGTGAGGCTATACCCATTCCTGAGGCCGTTCCTGTTCAACAACCTCAGCCTACTAATAATCAACCACCACCGCCACCCCCACTCTTACCCATGGTTTTCCTCGCTAATAATCCATCACCATTGTTCTTCCAGGCTTACAATGTAATGCCCAAAAACCCTGAACATTTCTGTTTGAAATTCCATGTTAATGACCCAAATAGGATCGTGGAAGAACACATAAGGATTTTTCAAACTTGTCTCAAAGATCGAGGGATTGTCCATGAGGATGTTGCCTGTAGGTTATTTCCTTATTCACTAGGAGAGGAAGCCTTTTACTGGTATAACCATCTTCCCGCTGGCTCAATCCTTAACTGGAATGATCTTGAAAAGGCCTTTTTACAGAAATTCAGAATACCTATCAGTGCCAATGAGTTATACCTGCAGTTCATCAAAGTCAAAAGAGAGGTTAATGAACCCATAGCCAGTTTCAATAACAAGTTCCATCATGCTTTTACCAGACTTCAAGACCCATATGTTTTAGATGATGATACAGCCCTGGGGGTCTATTATGAAGCTCTGGATAGCCTAACAGCAACCTTTTTGAAGTGGAGACCCAACCCTCCAGGTACCCTGTCTGATGCTTATACATAAGCTGTCAAGCTTAGTACAGATTTGAGACAACACTTGACTGGGCCATTGCCTTCTCTGGGACCAGCTGCACATCCCAACCAGATTCAGGCAGTAAATCACGCTCTCACCAATCATACCCCAATCATGAATCTAGTTCCTCAACTACCCATGGTACCACACCCTGGTCACCCCATGAGCCAGATCTCCCCCGTGTCAAACTTCCCTCAACAACAAGTTAATCAGCCAATGTATCAAACACAGCCAAATAGCTTCCCTGCTTATCTACAGAATTCTGAGGTATTGCATCAATCTTTGGGATCTGCCACAATGCCTGTCCCTCCTCAGAGTAGCTCAAATCAGCCTCCCTATCGAGATTCGAATAGGGAAATGATTGATGAAATGGCTGAACAAATAAAGAAGCTAAATCTAGAGGTGACTTATTTAAGAAATCAGAATAGCCAACTACAAGCTACCTAGAAGGGAATGCAATCCAATCAGAATAGAGAATTTTCACAAAGGCAGAATTTTGACAGGGGGCAGCGCAATGACAGAGGATTCTATAATGATAGGGGGTATAATCAGGATAGAGGTTACAACAATGATAGAGGTTTCAATAATGATAGAAGGAAAAACTTTGATCGAGGCCAAGGTAGCGGACCAAAATTTGATAAGAGGCCATCGCAAGGGCAGAACAGAACTTGGAATACAGGGCCCAACAATGGGGGAGTTCCCACCCCATTGGATCAACCTGTCAATTAGATCATTAATCAACCTGCAAACCAGCCAGTCAGTCAAGACAAACCTCCTACTGGTGTGTATCTGGAAAAAGCAGCCCTATCAGGATGGTGCAGGCTCCACAAGACAAGTCAGCATTCAGAATTGGAATGTCCAGAGTTCCAAACTACCACCTCTATTTTTCAGTATGAGGTAGAAAACAATGTGAGTGGACAGGAGATTGTACCTTCCAGCTCTTATGATTCTCCTGTGTTGGTATTAAATCATGCTCTTTTTCCACCCATCAAGGAAAATGTACCAGAAGAACTTGATTCCCAGGAAGTTGAAACAGATCAAATTTGTAATGGAGATGAAGTAGCTCAGTTGTTTAATGAGGACACAATGAATGACAATGGCCCCCTCGATCAAGAAGAAGCTTATGTTGAAGAAGTACAAATGTTTCAGAGACAAGGATTGAGAGATATGCCTCATAGATGTCCACAACCTGGAGGACCTTTCACCACTTCCATTCTCCCCAACAACTTCAGTACCCCTCCAGATCCTAATGCTAGCAACAACCCGTCTTATCCGCATGTCTCTAGGCAGTACCTTTCAAAGGACAGACAGGCTCAAACTGAACTACAGAAGGAAAAGGCTGTTCAAGTAAGCAAGGATAAGGCAGAAGAACCTTCTAAGGAAGTCTCTACTGATATGAGTGAAGAGCAGGTAGCTTCATATTTTGCAGAGGAATTCAAGAAACTAAAGGTAAACCTTTCTGCGTTTGAATTGTTAAGGTTTCCTGCAATTAGGAAGGCTGTCTTAGGCACCTATGATGCACATTCAAAGTCATTGGATAAGTCACCTAGTGAGCATGTCAGCCAGACTTCTAGTTTTCAATCTGTGAATACACAAAATCAGACCCAAATTAGGACTAACCCGCCTCCTAGAGATAAAGGAAAAGAAAAGGATAGGACTCAAGTGGCCCAAGTAGATACTCAACCCACTTTGTTTCAAGGGAAAACAGAAACTCCACCATTTCTGATCTCGGTCTGAATCTTTGGTAAGAACTTGCACAATTGCTTATTGGATTCTGGTGCTTCCACTAATGTGATGTCATTCGGGGTTTGTAGAGCTTTAGGGATTACACCTGCTGATTCCCAGAAAAAGGTGACTCAGTTGGACAGAACTGAAGTAAGTGTGGTTGGGGAACTAAACATGATTAACATGCAGATAGCTTCGGATCCTAGAATCCAACAGGTTATTAACATTTAGGTAGCTGATATTCCTGATGCATACGGTTTGATTCTAGGAAGAGATTTTACCAAGGCTTTGAATGGGTATGTGTCTACTGACCACTCTCACATGTGGCTTCCATGGAAGGGAGTACCTAATCAGATCAGAATTGAGAGGGAGCCTAGAATGAAATACATGATAACAGAATACCAAAAGACTTCAGCAAAGGTTCTCATATCAGAAGCTGGAATGGGAAACTACCTGCTATCGGCTCAATATGAAGAATCAGATGTGGAGGAGGTGCTGATGTTGCATACGATGCCGGTTGATGTTGGGACAGGGTCCAGTCATATTGAGGTTCTAACAGAATTAGTCGAAGAAGAAGAACTAGAGGACAGTCAGATCAGCTTATTGGACAGTTTCCAGGAGTTCATCAGGCGATGTATGGAGAACCAGACTCACCTAGGAAAGAAGACAAGTTTTAGGGAGTTACTCTTACCCAATTGGTGTAGAGTCCACAATGCTTCTCACTCAGAGTTGGAGTGTTGTCTGTGTCAGACAGCAGTAAAACAAGTGCAGGAATGTATGAATCCAGCTCAGGCAGTTAAGACAGATGAGCAGAATCTTCAAGAAGAGTGCGAAATCTAGAAACCTGTGGCGACTGAGGCAGCCTCTAACATTGATAAATCAAAAGACAGAATGAAGGGAAATACCACTGCAGAATACTGGACTCTTAAGTTTGATGGATCTAAGTCCAAGCAGGGTGCTGGGGCTGGGTTTGAACTGATTAGTCCAAAAGGTAAGAACTTCTTTGCAGCTCATAGGCTCCAATTTCATTGCACCAATAATGTAGCAGAGTATGAAGCTTTAATTCATGGTCTCCTTATGGCACTCAAGAAAAAGGTCAGGGTTCTGCAAGTTTTTGGTGATTCAGAATTAGTAGTCAAACAAGTAAGAAAGCAGTATGCGTGTCACAATAGGAGAATGACCAATTATAGGCATAGAGTGTGGGACCTCATTGAGGGATTTGATGCCTTTAATATTCAACTGATACCATGGAAGAAGAATCAAACCGCTGATTCTCTGGCTCAAGCAGCTAGCACTCTGCAGCCTCTATCTCTGTCGGGATTGAAGAAGTTTACTGTTGAATTGACTCCTGTGCCATCGGTTCTAGACAATGTGACTAATTTCCAGGTGTTTGAGGATGATAAACACATTCTTAATTTTATCACGAACATAGATGTTTTCGCTTCACAGATCATTGATGAAACAGAACCTCAAGAAGCAGAATTGGATCTAGAAGGTGTATTGAATCTAAAGTCTAACACTATTCCAAGGGGAATGGTACAGTTGGAGCGGATTTTTGATATGGACAAGATCAGAGATCAAGAACGAGACTCCAAGAAGGAGTCCATCAGTGGACAGTGTAACCCTCACAATGTGGGTACTGAGGACAATATCAAGAACATTTTCATTGGCAAAGTCTGCACTCCTGAAGAAAGATAGGGTATAATCAGAGCCCTACAGGATTTTCCAGATATAGTGGCATGGGGTTATGAAGACTTGAAGACTTATGATACATCCATCATAACTCATACTATACCTCTGAAGCCAGGCGCTAAACCTTTCAGACAGAGACAGAGACCCATTAATGCACTGTTGGAACCCCTCATACAGAAGGAAGTTCAAAAATTGTTGTCTGCTAGAATCATATTTCCTGTCAGGCATTCAACGTGGGTAGCTAATCTGGTTCCAGTAAGAAAAAAGAATGGTGAAATTAGGCTTTGTGTTGACTTCCGAAATCTGAACAGATCATCAGAAAAAGATAATTATCTAGTTCCCTCTTTGGATGAAGTGCTTCAAGTGGTCAATGGATCTCAGATGATGTCCTTTCTAGACGGTTATTCAGGGTATAATCAAGTGATGGTCCAATACGAGGACAGACACAAGACTGCTTTTACAACTAAGTGGGGAACCTTCGCCTACAGGAGGATGCCATTTGGGCTTATTAATGCAGGGGCCACGTTCCAATGAGCCATGGACATTGCTTTCAAAGACATCATAGGGAAGTGTATCATCATTTACATGGATGACCTGACTATTTTCTCCAAGAACAGAGGGGATCATATCTCAGATTTGTACAAAGTGTTTCAGAAGTGCAGAGAGTTTGGCATCTCCTTGAATCCCAAGAAGTGTATCTTCGGGGTAACAGAAGGAAAGCTGTTGGGACACGTCATATCAGAAAAAAGAATTTCTATAGACCCTGAAAGAGTGGAAGCCATCCTGAAAATTTAGCCGCCTGCCAGCAAAAAAGAGATGAAGTCTTTCTTTGGTAAGATTAAATTTGTCAGGAAATTCATCACTGGATTTGCTGAGATTGTGAAGCCATTAAATGCCATGTTGAAACAAGACGCCAAGGTTGAATGGACTACAGAAGCAAAGGAGGCCTTTGCAGAGATTAAGAGAACCATTGCTGATGCTCCAGTATTGGTGAGCCCAGACTATAACAAACCTTTTCACATCTATTCCTTTGCTTCAGACCATTCGTGTGCTGGAATGCTAACACAAAAGTCTGACGAGGGGAATGAACATCCCATTGCTTTCATGAGTGCACCATTAAAGGATGCTGAGTTGAAATACCCAAGTGTGGAGAAGCAAGCATATGCCCTGGTTCGAGCAGTAAAGAAATTCAGGCATTATATCCTCAAAAATAAGGTGTTTGCAATTGTTCCTGATTCTGCAGTTAAGTTGCTGTTGATGCAGAATGAACTAGGTGAGCACAGAGCTAAATGGGTGACCATGCTTCAGGAGTATGACATTGAGATCTAGCCAATGAAGCTAGTAAGAGGACAAGGACTCACCCAGACCATGGTAGAGATAGGCCCTGAATTGTCTGTTCAGAACTATAACGTTGAAGAGGTTTCCCCAGATAGCTGGTATGATGATATAGTCTATTATTTGTTGAATCAACGACCTCCAGCTCACCTCAATGCAGTACAGAGGTGAGTCTTAAGGCTGAAATGTGACGGTTTCATGTTGAAAGGAGCTGTCCTGTATAAGAAAAATCATGAGGGTATTTATTTGAGGTGCCTTGGGAAACAGGAAGCTGAAAGGGTAATGAGTGAATTTCATGAGAAATATGGTACTGGTCATGGTTCTGCAATCGCTACTACAAATCAGATTTTGAGGGCAGGGTATTACTGGCCTACACTGTTCAAGGATGTTCATCAGCATGTACGAACCTGTCACACTTGTTAGACTGCAGCAACAAGAGAAAGGTGTGCAACACTTTCGCTCCAGTCCGTCATTGAGGTAAAACCTTTTGCTCAATGGGGTATGGATTTCATAGGCCCCATCAATCCACCATCTTCTGCAGGACACAGGTACATTCTCACCATTACTGATTATTTTACAAGGTGGACTGAAGCTTTTGCTTGTAGGCAGTATACATCAGAGGTAGTAATTGATTTTTTAGAATCTACCATTCTCAATCGGTTTGAATGTCTTGTTGCTGTTGTTTGTGATAATGGGCCTGCCTTTGCATCTTTGAGATTCTCAAACTGGGCCTTTGATCATGGCATTATTGTGAAGTTTGCATCTAATTATTATCCCCAGGGAAATGGTCTAGCTGAATCCTCTAATAAGAACCTGTTGACTGTCATCCAAAAACTGTTAGAAAGGAACCCAAAGGATTGGCACATCCAGCTTTGGTTTGCTCTTTGGGCAGATCGTACCAGAGTTAAGTCCTCCATTGGTACATCTCCTTACCATTTAGTGTACGGTTTGGAACCGGTTTTCCCTATCCAACTCAAGATCCCGACTCTACAGTTTATAAATCAGTTCTATGATGAAGGGGATAGAAGGGAGGCTAGGTTGGTAGAACTATTGCACCTTGAGGAAAAACGAGACAATGCCCTTGAAAAATTTGTCAAACATCAGGGGGTAGTTAAGAGATGGTTTGATAGGAGAGCTAAAGTCAAAGCTTTCAGGATTTCTGACCTTGTCTTATACTGGGATAAACCTCATGATCAGAAAAGGAACCATGGAAAATTTGATAAATTATGGCTGGGCCTATATCAGATCGCTGAAATACTGGGGGATAATGCCTTCCGTCTGAGGACTCTTACGGGAGAAGACATACCACTGCCTATCAATGGGCAGTATCTGAAGCATTATTTCCAGTCTTGAGCTGTTTTCAGCTCTTTGCTTTGTAAATAGTTAGTTTAGGTTGCTTGGTTCGTTTGTTTTGCTTGTTCTGGTTAGAGTAGGTTTCCCTTTTGCTTTTCTGGTTTCATTTGGTTAGAGTAGGTTTGCTTTGGTTTGTTTGTTTTGGTTTGCGTTGCTCTTGCTGTGGGTCCTTTATCCTTTTGGGGTTGGGGGTGCATCTGTGTGGTAATGGTGGCAAAGTAGGTCTAATGTTCTTAGTATTTCCCTTACAAAATTTGATCATCTTTCCAGAACACCATGGTATGGGCTCTTTCACCTATGTCATTTGTCCTTATGATGAGGCAAAGGTTTTCTAGTCAATCTGAATAGAAATATATTGGGGTCTTATACTTTTAAATCTTTAATATATTTGAAGTTGTAAAGGCTCCTTATAAGGTTTGATCAGGTGAAAAATCCTTTTCTGCTCTAGTGCCACTGTGGTTCTCAGCCCTGAGTATGGACTTCACTGTTCACAAGTTGAATGAAGTGAGTAAAAAGAGAAGAAATATCAAAAGAAAAAAAAAATATATATTGAAAATCATGAGGTTTGAATTCAACCTATCAGGAGGATCTGAATATCTCTACCGGGGCTATGAACGCCTGGCTGGCAGTAGAGCTATGTTCAGGGGGATCACAGCGATAACCTCGTCGGGGCTATGGACGCCTGACTGGCAGTGAGGCTCTATCTAGGTTACTTTTAGAGTATGAATCTTCACGTAGCCTGTTCATACCAAGTTTGGTTCCTCTTGCAACTGAGGGTAGGAAATATACGCATGTGCACACACTTAGACCCCGGTGTAGGAATGTTCGAGTGGCGGGGAGTTTATTTGTCTTGACTAAAGGGGGGTGGCTGGATATCTGAGTTGAAACAAATGAGTTCTGGGTTCATGATTCCACTTTGTCATTGAAATGCTCAGGAGCATTTCCCCAGTGGAGTCGCCATTTGTTGTGCAGTTTTTGCACACACGCCCCACTTGGAGTAGGAACCCTCTTTTTTGGCATCTTTGACCTTTGGTTCTATTGAATTGATTGAAAGTGAGTTTTTGGCCAAGTCCGGGTTTTCGCCTGGATCCGAGATTTTTTGACTCTGGCGGATTTTCCCGGACCTTGGTTCCTTGTCTGTTTCTGACAAGATTATCCGATTCTCGGTTTTTGCCTTACTTCAGAATTTTTCGGTCGTGGCAGATTTTCCCAAATTCTGCCAAAATCCTGACCTTCCTCATTTCCCCAGTTTCTGCATTTCCGCGGAATCTGTGTCTCCGCGCATTCTGAGATTTTTCGAAATTCCGCTTGGGGCTCGGGTTTCCGGACTTGTCAGAAATGTCTAATCGCGCATTAATGGTTGAGGTACCTTCGCTCAGCCGGGTATAAGGGCGGATTTAGGGCATTTTCAGTGCCATTCTAACTTCATTGCTCCCTTGTTTTGCTCTGGCGATTTCGAATTTCTATCTGAGTTTTGAGAATCGATCCTAATTTGTTCGCGTGAGGATTGCTTGAGTGCCGGTGTTGGTGTTTTCGCTGCTTGGGCGTGTTTACTGCGAAGGTCGCCTTCTCAAGCTTGAATTTCTTCCACTTTGATCCATGGTATGTGGTCATTACCCTTCTGTTTTTCTTGCATGGTGATTGAGGGTTTCCAATTGGGTATTATTAGATTTGGGTCGGCTCTTGCTTGATTTTAATTTCATATTTATAGAGTCAGGGTTTGACCCGTTTGTATGATGAAACCCTATCACTCGTGTCCTGCGAGTTTGTCTATCCGTTTGGTTGCATGTGTATCCTTTAGACGGAGTTCTAGGCTTGATTGCTTGTTTTTTTAGTGCGAAATCTGCCATATCGTGCTAAGTTGGGGTTTTTCCTTCGGTATTTGGGCCCAGAGCGAAGATTTCTTCTTGTTTGAGCGATTTTGTCCCTGTATCTTGTTGACTTCGCCGTCTTGTGAAGATTCGAGTGCTTTAGGTAAATCCTTAGCCGTTACTTTGATCCTAAAGCTTGCTCTGGTTTTAATGGCGGAGATTTTCGATTTAGGGCATCATTGTTTTGATACGGGAATTTTTCCTTCGCA
Source organism: Sequoia sempervirens (assembly GCA_007258455.2). Classification (NCBI taxonomy): domain Eukaryota; kingdom Viridiplantae; phylum Streptophyta; class Pinopsida; order Cupressales; family Cupressaceae; genus Sequoia; species Sequoia sempervirens. The sequence goes on along the minus strand of VDFB02109042.1, from coordinate 79,493,416 downwards.
AGTTTCCGAGACTTTGGGGTCCTTTGCGCTCTGAATTTCATTGATTGTCGTCAGTTCTTAGATCATTCGAGCTTAGGTGGGGGAATCCCGCGGTCATTTGGGTTTTGGTTTGCGTTCTGTCGTTTTCTCGGGTTCCCGAGGTCATCGCGAAATTTCCTTGCTTCCGGATTTTCCCGGTTTGGGTTTGTTCCACGAACTGGGATCCTTTCTGGAACATTTTAAGTCATCCGCAAAAATTTGTTCCATCCGGATTTTTCTGGATTTCCTGTCTGATTGTGTCCTTTCAAATGTTTCGGTGATAGGATTAGAGGAATGGTTGTTTGATGCTTCTTTCTTATTGCCAATAAGTGAATTCAATGATTATCCTTTGTTTTTTCATCTGCACTAACGATTTATTTGACTAATGATGCTCTGGCAGCAGGAATCCGTCTGGGTCAGATTTCTCCGAAATTCTGCCCAGACGGTATTTTTTCGGTTTGCGTGATTTTCCTAGACTATCTGATTTCTCTAGATCTCGAAGGATTAGCTTTTAGCAATAGATTTTGATTGATTTGTATGATTTTTTGCTAACCTTTTGAATTGGAATATGAGCAATAATTGAATACTAATGACGATTTTTGATGTGCAGGCTGAATCAAGCAAGGCGGTTGCTGGGAAGTCCAAAGGTGGTGCAGGGGCTTCATCCATCTCTAAGACAGAACGACTATGGTTGGACATGAAAATCCAGCTTCCTGAGAGCAAGGTGTCATCCGTGTGGGCCGAAGTATTGGACACAAATGTTGGTGCTTGGCGATATGAGGAGTTCAAATAGAGAACGATCGAGAAAGATCAGTTAGCCCTGAGACAAGGGATGATGAACTCCGGATTGGTACATGTGGCAGGGTTCCCTCTGGCAGTGCAGTGTTATGAATTAATCCTGGAATGCGCCCGACAATACAATTTTGATACACACAGAGTGGTCAGCACTGAAGGGAGAGTCTTGGCCAACTTCAGTCCGGCCTCCATTGCACAGGCTTTCAGTATGCTAGATCTTCCTTTAGTGTGCACCTTGAACATTGACACTGCCAGGACTTGTTATGAGAATGAGCTAGTCAAGGCTCAGCAGATAATCAACTCATGGCTAGAGAAGCCAAAATCCCATCATTCGAAGTTGCCCAAACAGCTGCATAGGGTAAAATTCAGGTCAGAGGTATATGATGCCATCACACTTCTGAGCAGGGTGGCAGGATTAAGAGGTGCAGGTGTATTGGAGAGTTGGATGGTCCATGTGATCACCAAAATTAGTCAAGGGACCAACTATCACTAGGCAGGGCTAATTAGTGCTGAGATTGACAGAAAGTTGAGGAATGTATTGGAGGCAAAGAAATTCACGATGTCTTCATATGTAATGTATGTGTTGGCCATCTCCTACCCATACAAGGGCCTGAGTCCGAAGGGAACAATCAGACAGGATATAATTTATGAAGTGTATCCGGAGTTGCATCTGGGGCAAAAGGATTACAAGAGGGAAAATGATGCATTTACAATGCATATCACCCATACACTCTAGAATGCAGAGCATCTCAGATTATCCGATGGGGCCAAAGGACTGATCAAGAACTACGGAGCATGGTTCATCCAATTCCCTACATTCACTTACCTCAGGATTGATGGATGCTCGGTAGCTCCTTACAGTTTGCCTCGGTATCCCACTGACCACATTGTGCTGCTAGAGGTTGTAAGACAAATCTGTGAGTTTGATGCAGTGGTGAAGAGGGAGAAGCACAAGACAGGCTTTGGAGGAGACTTCCCTCTTGGGATTGGTGTGGGAGAGATGTGCCCGTCTATCCAATCAGCTCACACCGCAGGGGAGGACCTGGCAACCTATGGATTCTCCTTCCATTCGAAAAGAATGAATTTTGACATAACTGGAGAGGCTCAGAAGAGAGCTACCCGGGAGTATAGGCACAGGGATGATCTAGAGGACTACTGGGTCAACATCAAAGATGACCTTGAGGCAAGGAAGAAAAGATATTCTAGGTTGCCGGTGGAGGCCATTAGGCAATACAATGTTAAACTGATTCCGGATCAGCTTGATGATGACAGAAAACTGGTGCAAGACCACGCTTATGATGCGGTGAAGGGTAGGGCAACCGGAGATATTGACTGGAACGAGAATGAAATTACAGAGCTGGAGGATTTGATGGCTCCTGTCATGAAGTTCACTTCCTCATGGATAAAGCATAAAATCTAGGAATTGGAAAGTGCGAAGGTGACTTGCACTTTTGACTTGATGGGAAATCTAAATCCCATGTCAACTTCTGAAGAATCCGGGGAAGACGACCCCAAAGGGAAAACAGTGAAAACATCGCCATTCAAGATAAAAGTTAGAGGTCCTAAGGAAGGGGCTGAACCTGAAACAAAGAGGAAGCCAAAGGGAAAGAGAAGATGGAAGACTCTGACAATCAGCAAGTCCTCTGATGAGGAAGAAACGGAGAAGGCTGAAGAGGAGGATGCTCCTCCACCACCTAAGAAAGCTAGGACGACAAGGACCGCCAAGAGGAAAGATCAGGTTGCTTCGGAGGATGAACCTCCAATTGTCGATGTGTAGAGTTCTGGAGGGGAAAAAACCAAGGTCTACACAAGAAAATGAAGGACTCCCTCTCCCAAGGATGCTGTGCAGCAGAGGGACTCCTCCCCAAAGTTACCAGTTGAAGAACCACCAAAGTCTGTTTCTCCGCCACCAAGCGCACCTAAACCGAAGAATCCGGATGAGCATGAAACTAGCGGGGGGGCAAAACAGTTCAAGGAAGGAACACTTTTCAGTGAGGCAGCTAAGCTTGAGGTGTGAATAGAAGAAGGACACACTTCTCCGTTGGTGCAATATGAAGATTCTCTGGAGATTGACCAAGGCCACGGATCACCAGAGCTAGAGGAGAATATCCCTGCCAAGACTTCCTCACCGGTGCAGCAAGAGGCAGAACTTGAAGAGGTGGATCCGGGTGAGCAGCTTCCGGAGAAGGAGGATGATAAGGCAACAACTACAGAGGAAGAGAAAGTGACAGAGGAGCCAGAAAATGCCGGAGTGGAAGAAATCCGGACTGACCCTGTAGCCCCGGACTAGCTCGAAAAGTAACTTGCGAGGAAGAAGCAAGTGATTGTTGAGGACACCCCCTTGGACTGGGATGAAATGTTGTCAAAAATTGGCAAAGGAAAGAAGAAGAAGGCTGCAAAGGTTATCTCTCGGGTGGAAAGGGATGAAGCGCACAATAGGGTAGTCCACATTGCCACCCCTGCAGCGGATAAAATGAGGGAGGATATTACAAGCCAAGACTATAATGTCCAGACAATCAACCTCGGGCCGGCCTCCATGGAGCAGGATATTGAGGAGTTTGAGGGATCCAGTGCCGTAATTATGGATAGGTTGAAAAAGGAGACCCAAACTAAACATGAGCTAAAGAAGGAGAATGAACGGTTAAAGAAGTGTTTGGAGGAGGTTATGAAACCTTTGTAGTCACTTCACCCTTCTTCAACTGCTACCCCTGGCTTTCTGCCTAAGGAGACAATTTCTGGAATTGAAAAGATGAAAACCTCTGCTCAGGCTGCCACAGACTGGTTGATGAGTGTACAAGCAAAAGGAGATGATGCTATCAAGACAGTTTTATCTGTAGGGAAGGATGCAGTCCGGGCAAAGGAGCTGTTGGAGTATATTCTGTCCCAGGATAAGAATGATATGGATCTCCTGCTGCAGAAATCTAAGGTTATCTTTGGACATGGCAAGGATCAATTGGCTAAAGATGGAATCCTTCCTTCCTCAAGGGTGGATGAACCGTGGGAGTGGTTCGAAGCGCTGCAGATCAGGCAGAAGGCTTTGAAGAAAATTTTAAAGAGAAAGAAGCAAATTGATGGTGAGCTTACTGTAGTTTATGATGGATGCATTGCCTTCTTTGAGGTAATGATAGGGAGGAAGAAGATAGCTCCCAAGTATCTGAGCTTGGATCAATTGAAGGAGTGGTGGCATGAAATTTATGCCCTGGATTCTGATGAAGTTGTCACTGGCCACCTACTTGATGATGCAGCCACCTACATGGCAGTGATGGATAGATACATGGCCAACAGGGTGGATTGGAACAAGATTTTTGAACGGTCCAAGGAGGAAGCAGACTCCATTAAATGCCAACTTAGGGTTTTGCCATTGCCACCTATTGCTGAGTTGGACGGGATATTCTTGAGGGTCCAAGGGTCATACAGACAGAAGGATAAAGGGAGCGGCAGTTAATGCTCATTTTGAGATTTGTGCTTCCCTATTACTATGGGGCATGCATTGGACCGGAATTCCTTGGGGACTGTGTCAGAGCCGACTTGGATGATGGCATTTAATGTGTGCCTTGGTTCATTTCCTTGGCCGACCTGTTTTGGCAGTTTTATTATTTTGTAAAATGTTTGGCTAGGCCGACATGTCTTGGGGGGAATTTGCTATAAATAGGCGTTCTTGCCTCATTGTAAGGGTTAGACATTGGTTAGCTAAGCAGTAATAGAGATAAGCAAGAGTAATAGTTAGAATTTCTTAGTCTCTTCTTGAAGCAAATACTGTATCAGAATAGTTGAATTGTTGTAGATTTTGGTGATTAATTCAATTGGAGACATTGTGGTTTTCCTGGTGGAATCCTTTGTGTTATTTCATCGTGCATGGTTCTTATTGTTCCATCTTTTAAATTGCTTGAAGATTTAGGGTTTAGTATTCAGAAATAGATTAGTTTCAGTTGGATAAATGATGTTTATGATTTCATATTTGGAATGTTTGTAGCTATCTCTGGTCTATACTCCCAGTAACTATCTGATTGTAGTAGGCTGGCAAAGTCAACCTGGACCGTATATTCAATGTGCTTAAGTTCGATTGTAGATGCATGTCTATGATTTGAAAATCTGAATTCCTCAGAAGATTACACCGTTCTTGTGAGATTGCTTTGTGGGTCAGAATGAGAACTGGTTATTTGAGATAGGTCCATTTCAAATATATGTTATTTACATTGTTTGTCCTTTTAGTAATTTAAATCTTATCACTTCCTTGCATCCTTATATTTTGCTATTTCTTTACTATTCGGTTAGATTTAGGATTTGAAGATCATCATATGGTTAGATCTGATAAGTTGAAAGATCCAATTTGCTTGTAGTAAGGTCCCCTTGTGATTACCAACATTTTCACATATTATCTGAGCTGTTTATGCATTGTTATGACCTAACACCCGAGAGACCTTGGGGTGATTTTCAGTAATTTATTATTGAGGATTACCTTTCAAGAGTGATAGAATATTGCATTCTGTCTGAGTTGTTGCTGTGCAGAAAACACCATCAACACTAAGCTTCTAGAATCTCATAATGCAGTTTTGGCAAGGCTTGCTGCCTTGGAGACAAGGAAAAGGAGAGAAGTAAATGAAGAGAGTGAAACAAAAGAAGATGAAGAAGAATATGCGGATGTTGATGAAGAACTGTACCTTGAAGATCATAGAATGGTAAAGATGCTCAAAGTAGTGAAAGGCGAATTAATAAAGGTAAAAGTTGATCTTCCTATTTACGGTGGTAATTTAAATGAAGAAGAATTGCTTGATTGGATTGTTGCTATGGATAATTATTTTGAGAGTGAAGATATTTCAGAAGAATAAATGGTGAAGGTGGCATAAACAAAGCTAAAAGGACATGCTCTTCTATGGTGGGATTATGAGAAAGCAGAGAGGAAAAAACAAGGAAAATCAAGGATTACTTCATCAAGATGGTACAAAAGTTGAAAGGTAAATTTTTTCCAAAGGATTATGAAGTTCAGTTGTATAAAAAGTTGCAAGGATTGAAACAAAAGGAACTAGATGTTAAAGCCTACACTGATGAATTTTACAAATTAAGCATAAGGTCTAGAAGAGATGAGGATGAGGCTGAAAAGGTGGCTAGATATCTAGGTGGTTTGAGAATCAATATACAAGATGAAATTGTTGTTGCTAACCCCAAATTTGTTGAAGATTTTTTTCAATTAGTAATCAGGGTGGAGGAAAAAATTCAGAGGAGACAAGAGAAATCAGTGAGAGGATGAGGTGGTACTAGTGCAAGAGGAAGAGGAGTAATTTCTACACCAAAGAAACCATTGGAAGAACAAGAAGGAGAAAATAAAGGTAAAGAACAAGGTATTGATGTTAGAGGTGGTTTTAGATGTAGAGGTAGATTCAATGGTGGAAGAGATTCTAATGTCTTTGCAGGGAGGTTTTATCATTGCAATGAATATGGACATCCAACATGGAAGTTTCCTGAAAAGGTTGGTAGTTCATCTAGTGGTGAAAAGAGGATTGATAGGAGAGCACAATTGGTTCAAGAAGAGGAATGTGAGAGCACAAGTTCAACAAATTTAAGAGCTACTCCTAAAACAAGGGAAATGCTGATGATAAGAAAGACGGTATTGAAGGCAACAAAAGAGGTAGAACCATTGCAAAGAAAAAGCCTCTTCAAGACTACTTGTAAATGCAAGAACTATTGGAAACACAAGGGCAGACAACTGAGAGGGGGGGTGAATCAGTTGTTTTAGAAATTCAAAACTTATTAAACTTATTAACCCTTATTCTCAAATCTGACAAATAACCATGAAAGCATAAATCATCAACACATCAAAAACACACATTTCACCAAGATTTTTTTATGTGGAAACCCTGGTAGGGGAAAAACCACGGTGGAGGTCAGTCCACAAGATTATACCCTATTAAAAGTATAAAGAATGAAATGGGGAATGCACATGCATTCAAGCACACTGTCTAGAGCTTGTTGCTCAAATATAACAAGGATTACTGCCCAGAGGAAGACACACTATCTTACAGAAACATTGGATTACATCCGTAGGGATTTGAACTAAGAGAATAACATCTGCTAATGCTTGATTATAGTTTTGGTTAAGCACATGAACACTTATTCACTCTTCTTCACTCTTCTTCACACTCTACTCTACCTTCAAATAATTTAGAACATTATTCGTGCATACCATGCATTCAAATGGTATAAAAAATCACTTATATATATCCACAACTAGGAATTACATCATTACATGTCGGTTTCAACAAAATAATAAAATGAATATAAACTGTCGGAAAAACAATAATAATTATGAATGTGAATCAACCAAGGTCAGCCACAAAATAGTGAAGAACCAAAACAACATCCCTGAACATGAACCACCTTCAAAAATTGTTCCTCGAAGATCCACAACACACTACAAACACCTTGTCGACCATGAACATGAAAAGCATGAACACGCAAGAGAAAATCTCGAATCACGAGCACAATGATCAATGCAAATGTGAAGAACAAATAAAGCATGATATAGAAACATCCAAAAACATCATGAATCACCAGAGAAGCATCTGCAACAACTAAACTTACTGGAATCACATCATCTTCATTTAGGAATACTAGCTGAAGCAACATAATGAGTGTCAGAACACAATTGCTCATAACATGATCAAATCTCCATGTGGATCTTTGAAACTCAATGTGGATAAACTAGATATAATCAACAATAAACCCTTTATTCCAAAACCTCTGATCATCAACGTACTAAATGAACCAATCGACTATACTTCACTTCACCACTGACAACCTGTAACTTACAATTTTCTCAATATCCTTGACATATACAACTTTTAATGTCTTCAAGGCCAATAGTGTTGATATCAATGACAACCACATATCAGCAACACAACCACAACATCCAACAATCTCCCCCTTTGGCATTGATGGCAACACATGATGTGAAAAACACCATCAACACAACTATCTTTAGCACTTACTCCCCCTTAGGTTCTGACTCTTCTCTCCTCAACTCTTTCACATAACTAGATTCTCTCTACATGACTCTTCTCTTCAGATAATTCATAGTTTTTCACATGACTCTTCTCGCCCTTTGACATCAATGACAAAGATCTCTTTTCTCCACACAAGATCTGAACCACATATCTGAACATCTAAACATTTGAACATTTGGCTACTCCCCCTAAGTAGCAGCCACCACAACATCAATCTAGATCAAGATATGACTATGAAATACACAGATTGATGCAAGTCAATGCATCTTAGTTATGATTAGGAGGGGTAATCTCCCCTAACTTCCCTTTGAGATACTCAAAATTATCCTTAGGCAATGACTTGGTAAAGATTTCTGCAATCTACTCCTTAGTAGGCACATACTCCAATCTGACTTCCTTTTCACTCACCTTCTCTCTCAAAAAGTGAAACTTGATAGATATATGCTTGGTCTTTGAATGCAACACCAGATTCTTAGAAATGTTAATTGCACTTGAATTATCACAAAATATAGCAATAGGCTCATCATACACAACTCTGATATCTTTCAGCATCTGCTTCATCCACAATACTTGAGTACAATTATTATTAGCAACAATGTATTATGCCTCTACAGTAGATAAAGAAATGGCATTCTACTTCTTACTTAACCATGAAATCAACTTATTTCCCAAGAAAAATGTGCCACCACTAGTACTCTTTCTGTCATTCACATCACCTGCCCAATCAACATCAGTAAAGGAACAAGTAAGATCATCATCTTTAGGATATCACAAGCCAAAATCAACTGTCCCCTTCAAGTATCTGAAAATCCTCTTCAAAAAAGTCACATGAGATTCCTTAGGATCAACTTGAAATATTGCAACAATACATACAACATTCATGATATTAGGTCTAGTTTGAGTCAAATAAAACAATCCACCAATCATTGATCTATATCTAGTCTGATTTGCCTTCAGAGAATCATCATCTTGTGTCAACTTGCATCCGGTCACCATAGGTGTACCAACTGGCTTTGATTCTTCCATACCAAACTTCTTTAACAATTCTTTCACATACTTGGACTGAGATATGAAGATCCCTTTATCTAGCTGATTAATTTGCAATCCCAAAAAGAATTTCATCTCTCCAATCATAGAAATTTCAAACTCATTCTACATCTCATCAATAGACTTCATGCACAATTTATCATCTCCTCCAAAAATGATATTATCAACAAAGACTTCCACAATTAAATCTTTATCATCGTCAATCTTGAAATATAGATTACTATCAGTAGTACCTTTGTTAAATCCAAGCTTCAACAAATACTTATCCAATCTGGCATACCATGCTCTAGGGGATTGCTTAAGTCCATACAATGCTTTCTTCAATTGAAAAACCATACCTCCCTGATCAATCAATTGAAATCCATCAGGTTGCTCAACATTCACTTCTTCTTCTAGTTCACCATTTAGAAATGCTGACTTGACATCCATCTGATAAACCTTGTAGTTTTTGTAAGTAGCATAAGCAAGAAACAATCTCACAGCTTCAATTCTAGCAATAGGGGAAAAAGTCTCTTCAAAGTCAATTCCTTCCATCTGAGAATATCCTTTACACACCAGTCTTGCTTTGTTTCTAACAACTTCACCTTGCTCATTCAATTTGTTTCTAAAGACCCATTTAGTTCCAATTAGTTTTTTTTCCTTAGGTCTAGGAAAAAGAATCCATGTATCATTCTTCTCAATTTGTTGTAGTTCTTCTTTCATTGATTCCACCCAATATTAATCTTTGCATGCTTCATTGACACTATTAGGCTCAATCTTTGAAATCAAACAATATTCTTCTACAATTTTTCTTCTAGTCTAAACACCTTTCTTCTTATCACCTATAATATGATCTTCTGAATGATTTAATCTTACATACCTTGGAGTCTTAGGATGATGTTGAACTTTGGGCTCTTGTGATCTCTCTTCTACACTTTCACTAGTTCCTTCCTCTTGATTTTCTTGATTCACTGGAATGATCTGGACTTGATTTTGAGTCTGAACTTTCTTTCCTATGACTGAACTGTTATTCTGATAATTTGAATCATATCCACAGGTTCTGGATGGTCTAACTATGTCTTCATCAACCTTGACATTTGCACTTTCAAATACTTTCCTCAATCTCTTGTTGTAGCAGCGGTAGGCCTTACTCTTAGTGGAATAACCAAGAAAGATTCCTTCATCACTTCTAGCATCAAAATTTCCTATATCTTCATCTCTTCTGATAAAGAATTTACTCCCAAATATTTTGAAATATCTAATAGTAGGCTTGTGACCATACCATAGCTCAAAAGGGGTCTTATCAGTATCACCTTTGACTTGTACCTGATTGAGAGTGTAAACAACAGTACTCACAACTTCTCTCCAATAGATATGAGGAAAATTTCCTTCCAACATCATAGTCCTAGCAAAATCTTGAACTATCAGGTTCTTCCTTTCCACAAATTCATTTTGTCGAGGGGTCCATGGGGCAAATAATTCTCTTTATCCCATGTTCTTCACAAAAAGAATTAAACTCATCAGAAGTGATTTCACTGCCTCTATCTGATCTCAGACATTTAATCTTTAGACCTATCTCTGTCTCAACCATAGCCTTGAAAATCTTGAAATTCTCTAGAGCTTCAAATTTCTCCCTTAAGAAAGTAACCCACATCATTCTAGAATAATCATCAATGAGTAGCATGAAATACCTGTAACCTTGTAAGCTTCTAACTTTAGAAGGACCACACAAGTTAGTATGCACAAGCTCCAACAATTCATTTGAACTATGATGTTTGCTCTGAAATGAAATTCTAGTTTGCTTCCCTAACTAGCATTCCTTGCATATGGCATTAGTATGCTTTACCAACTTAGGAAGATCTCTCATAGACTGAGTAGAACTTATCTTGATAATATTGTCAAAGTTTACATTACACATTCTCCTATGACACAACCAACTTTCATCAACTTGAGCAATCAAACAACTTTTACTAGCAACACTTAGGTGAAAGATTTTACCTTTTAATTTTGTACTTGATGCAATCACATTTCTAGAACTCTCCAATATTCTGCACTTTCCATCCTTGAAATGAAGATTGTATCCCTTATCAACCATATCTCCAACACTTAAAAGATTATTCTTCAGACCTTTATAGGACATCATCAGTATTATGCTTACCATCAAGAGAAATGCGTCCTTTGCCACAAATCACACCATATTTGTCATCACCAAATATTACAACACCACCATCATACTTTTCTAAGCTCACAAACTTACTTTTATCACCTGTCATGTGATGAGAGCATCCACTGTCAATCACCCATTCATCTTTCTCTTCAACTCGAGCAGCTAGGGATTTCTCCACATTTTTACAACTAGCATATTCAATAGACACAAGATTATTTTCCTTGATAGAAATAAATACCCACTCGTCCTCACTTGCATTCCCTTTATTAGATTCATCATTTGTCACACCTTCATCAGCAACATAATAACACTTTCTTTGAAATCTAGGCTTGTTAGGTCTTGACTTAGGAACTCTTTCTGGACACCTTGATGCAAAATGACCTATCTTATTGCAAGATAAACATTTAATAGGCAACTTCCCTTTATACTTACCTTCTCCTTTGGCTTGCCTTTTGACAATAAGTGCTTCAAGCTCATCTAGTTATCTCTCTTCTTCTTCAATATTTCTCATTTCTTCCTCATACTTGAATACCTTTCTAGAAGAACTTTCTCTCGGATCACCTCAAGCTGTTAAACTTCTTCCAAGGAACCTGCTTTGATACCAATTGTTGGCAACACAAGGGCAGACAACTAAGAGGGGGGGTGAATTAGTTGTCTCAGAAATTCAAAACTTATTAAACTTATTAACCCTTATTCTCAGATTTGAAAAATAACCATGAAAGCATAAATCATCAACACATCAGAAACACACATAACACCAAGATTTTTTTACGTGGAAACCCTGTTAGGGGAAAAACCATGGTGGAGGTCAGTCCACAAGATTATACCCTGTTAAAAGTATAAATAATGAAATGGGGAATGCACATGCATTCAGACACACTACCTAGAGCTCACTGCTCAAATACAAGGCTTACTACCCAAAGGAAGACACACTATCTTACATAAACATTTGGATTACATCCGCAAGAATTTGAATTGAGAGAATAGCATCTGCTAATGCCTGATTATAGTTTCGGTTAAGCACATGAACACTTCTTCACTCTTCTTCACACTTTTCTCTACCTTCAAATTATTTAGAACATTATTCGTGCATACCATATATTCAAATGGTATAAAAAATCGCTTATATATATCCACAACTAGGAATTACATCGTTACATGTCGGCTTCAACAAAATAATAAAATGAATATAAATTGTTGGCCCAAAACAATAATAATTATCAATGCGAATCAACCAAGGTCGGCCACAACATAGTGAAGACCCAAAAAAACATCCTTGAACACGAACCACCTTCAAAAATTATTCCTCGAAGATCCACAACATGCTACAAACACCTTGTCGGCCATGAACATGAAAAACATGAACACACAAGAGAACATATCAGATCACGAGCACAATGATCAATGCGGACGTGCAATAGAGATAAATAATGATCTAGAAAAATCCACAAACATCATGAATCACTAGAGAAGCATCTGAAACAACTGAACTTACTGGAATCACATCTTCATTTAGGAACACCAACTGAAGCAACAAAATGACTGTCAGAACACAATTTCTCATAACACAATCAAATCTCCATGCAAATCTCTGAAACTCAACATGGATAAAATAGATATACTTGAAAATAAACCCTTTAGTCCACAACCTCTGATAATCAACGTACTAAACGAACCAACCGATTAAACTTCACTTCACCGCTGACAACTTGCAACTTACAATTTTCACAATATCCTTGACATATACAACTTCTAATGTCTTCAAGGCCAATAGTGTTGACATTAATGAAAACCACATATCAACAACACAACCACAACATCCAACAAGAACAATGTATATAGAGTTTTCATTGATTTTGGATCAACTGAAAACATGGTGTCTAGTGAGATGGTGAGTAAGTTGAATTTGAAAAAAAATCCTCATGAGTTTCCTTATAAAGTGTCATGGTTAAGTGATGAACAACATTTGTTAGTGAATGAAAAGGATGTGGTAGATTTCCATATTTCAGGCTATAGTGATAATGTTGTTTGTGATATCCTACCTATGGACTGTTGTCACCTACTCCTAGGTAGAACTTGGAAATATGATAGGCGTGTCATGTATGATGGTAGAGAGAATACCTACACCATAGTGAAAGATGGTTGCTCTTTTTTGTTAACTCCACTTGTAGAAGATTTCAAGGGTAAAGCAAAGGTCATTATGTGTGGAAGAAAATAACCTCTAAGTGTTGTGAGCGAAGAAAAAAAGGCAGATCCTAATGTTGCTTCAAAGATTGAAGATGCAGGGACAACAAGTGTGAGAGAAAAAATAGGGTTGAAAAGTGATTTGACAGTGAAAAAGCAAGAGAGTGTGTTGGTAGGGACCATAGAGTGTCCTGTGGTTGAGAATAAGGGTGAAAAACAAGTGAAGCTTGCAGGTATAGTGATTGGAAAGTTTGACAAGATAGTGACAAGGAAATTTAATGAGATAGTGTAGATAAGACAAGGAGGACATGGCAATATGGATAGAAATAAGCATGACGATGGAACCAAGGGGAAGTCAGTTCCATGGAATACTAATGACTGTTTGCTTGTAGGTGTGAAGAAAAGGACAACACTAGGTTTTGATCAGGGAGTAAGGAAAGAAAAAACATCAGGTTTGAGGATAATATAAAGACTTATCCAAGTGTAAGTGCAGTTCAAAGTGCAGGGCAGTATGAAGAGAAAAGCATGGTACAATGGAAAGAGTTTATGAACCAGAGGTATCTAAGTGAAGCTTGGGAAAGTTGGTATCAACCTCAACTCATGAGGCATGAGTTTTTTCTAGTGGGTTTGTATGGTGCAGGAGCACCTACAACCATGATGCACAATTTGATGTGGTAAAGAGTGTCATGATGAATTTGAATGAGTCTAGCTTAGTATGAGATGTTAAAAGTTTTATTCATGTCAAATAAGGTCTAAAAGACCATTTTAAATTTAATTAGGGGCTTTAGGAGTTATTGGAGTTTAATTGCCAAAAATTGAAGAAATGTAATGTTGTCAATAACAAGAGATGTTGTCAAAAAGCAAATTAGGGAATGTTAAGGGGTTAAGAATTTAAAAATTAGTTATAGACATTGGAGAAAGGTTGTTTTGATTTTAAACTATATAAAAAGGACTCATAAGGCTCAAATTCAGGTTGTTGAACACATTTGGGAAGAATTCCAATAAGCATTCAAACGGTTTCATCATATTTTCTGAGTTTTTGGTCTTTTCCTACTGTGTATGGGTCCGTATAGGTCCCCATTGATATGAGACTTATGGTATAATGTATTGATATGTTTTAACTTGTAATTCCAATCATTTTGAGAGTCCCTTGTTAGTTTTTGTGAAAGGAATTTCTAAATTTTTTATCTTCTTGTACAGGGCAGCAAGGTCTGATTTTGGAGTTTATTTGATGTTGAAGCCATTCCTCCTACTATGGTGACTTTTTTCTTGGAGGAATGGCCTGTATCATGTTAGGTTAGGTGTCTATAGATGCTTGGAGTCATAATAAAGTGTTTTGGTGCTTGGGAAGTGATGCCCTAGGGCTGAGTAGAGTCAATTTAATGAGAAATTGAGTAACTAAAGCATGGTTTTGATGAATCTCTGATGAAATGGTCTATGTGAAGGTTTATTGAGTATGTGTAGGCTATTTGTGGGGTTTTTGAAGCATTATATTGGTTGTAGGGTCCTAAGAGATAGGAATTTCTATAAAACCCTTGGTATTTGCATTGAGAATGAGGGTTTGCAAGATCAGTGGTATGGAAACCTTGGAGTGGGAAAAAAATTGGATATTTTGATGTTTTAACACATGACTAAAGACTATTTGATGTGTTTGAGTGAAGGGAAGGTGTTGGTGAAGGACTTCCTTTGTTAATTCAAGCTAATTTAGTAGCCTTTTGGTAGAGCAGTCTATTGAATCTTAATGATGGTGAAAAGAAACTTAGTGTGATCTTTTGGGATTTTGTTTTAGGGTATGTGTTAAATCTTATTTGATGTTTGGTTGGCCATTGTATGGTATTCTTTGAAAGATAACTCCATTTTTTGAATTTTGAAGGCTAGAAGCCTCTTATGAGTGGTTTTGGAAAGTAGGGTGATTTGTGATTTGGGGGTTGATGTCTTGTTGAAGTCTGATCATTTTGAGTCTGATTGTGAGTATAAACCACCATGTATTGCATCAATAGTGAATCAATAATTTGCAAATGCCATAAAATTAGGTAGTGATTTCACATTAGAATCATCAAATCGTATTTTTTTTCCTTGTAAACTTGCTAAAAACCCTTCAAAAAATATTTTCTCCTACCACCAATGACTAACTATCAACATAAGGTGTTCATTTATGTTGAAAAATTATACATATATGAGTGTTGGAGAAATCCTTAAATGGGGAGAAAACTCTAGAAAAATGAGCACACCCTCCTCATGCTAGTATTCCACATATAGTAATAAGAATTAAAAGGCCCCTTGGTCAACCATAGAGCTTCATGATGGCACACTATTATCTCCTAATACTTACGATTGTCATTGTGCTATCATAACCTTGCTCTTTTATAAGCATCAATCATGAAAAAATAATTGTTGATGCTTACAAGGAGAATGCGACTTTTGTACATCATTGTATAATGATTATATGCTACTCTTATAGATTCCCAAACCTAAAAAATGGAAGAATATATTTTAAAAGAGAAACATCAAAAACAAAAATATTTGAATGTCATACACTTATTGCATTGTGAAGATTTTGTTACCCTCACTAGGAAACACTAATGTTTTCACTTTAATTTTGTTGACACTGTCATGGTTGATGAAAAAAATGTTGCCTTCAAAAAATAATGATCTCACTCAATTTAGTCTTCTATATAGTTTGAAGACTTGAACTTATGTTTCAAGTCATCTTGAGGTTTCTCTAGATCATCTTAGTCACTTTTATGGATAAAATATAGTCCTCTCTATAGTTTACCATATCAAACAATGAAAAATCCTACTCACAAGGTTTAAGGAAACCTCTTATGATTATAGTAAAAACACTTGCCCCCAATTGTCCAAATTCTCTTATCCAATTTATTAATCACATATATTGTTATATTTTTATCATAGGGGTTTCTTCACTAGAATTATGTTTTTTTATAGAGGATTTTTTACTACAATAGTATTCCCTCCCTAATTTTTCGCTTGAGGAGCTAGATATAGTTGAAGGATAGGGAGCTACAAGAATCATAAGAGGAAAAAACTTGATCTTATGGTTAAGGGATATATATATTGGATATAAGTATTTAGGAAATTTATGAAGATAACCTTTTACATAAAACACTTTGAATCTAACTAAATCTCCATAAGTTCTTGAAGTTATAGGTTAGGTTTATCTCATTGAAAAATATTTTCTAGCCTATAAAATACAAAATACCCTCAAGGCTAGACAATCTAGTATAGGAAATTCCAAAAATGAATTGGGAGACTTGAAATCTACACTAGATGAGGATATAGAGAAAATTTTATTTAGAAACTTTAAACTCACAAGTCTAATGAGATGACACAAAAAGGTCATTCCTAATAAAATAGAAATTATATTAGTTAATGAGAATATGGACTTGTTACCGGAGTTCCTTTACATAAAACAAAAAGAAGCCCTTAGTGAGATTATAAACTCTAGTGAGATTAATTCCATACTTATCTCAAGTGTGCTTAACCTAGTTCATAAAAGACAACTTTCAAGGGATACGATCAAAATACTAAGATATCAAATTATAATTTCATAGGATACTAGGGTATCATATTCATTAAGTCATCACAAACCTTAGGAGCAAATTTTTGAGCTTTTTTGGGTGCCACCTTCATCGCCATTGATAAAAATAGTTGTAGAAGGAAACAAAATTGTCATTTTAATAGCTCCAATATATCTAACCCACCTTAAGAAGGGGATTTAAGGATAAAACAAGGTAATTCACTTAGTAAACCTATTCTAGTGTGCCTTCATTCATATAATCTTGAATAATACCTCTAGTTTTCATTCTTACCTTTTAATATTAATTTTTCAACCTCTTCTATTACACCATTTCTATTGAAATACCCATTATTTTAACCATACAACATAGCTGTACCTATTTTTTTAATAATGGGCTACTTATTTAAATCATACATTCAATTGAACATATCATCATCACTACTTTCACACCTATCTCCAAATTAAAAGTCTTAAACAAATCTATATTGGAGATTATAAAAATGAAATACTTGTATATTATAATAATTTTACATTGATTGCTAATCAAATATCATATCAAAAAATTAAGGGGAATTAATTGTATGAATATGTAATCATACTTGACTTCCTCTATACTTTGAATCAAGAAATTAAATTAATACTTATGAATTACATGATATATTGTAAGTAAATAGACTTGTTAGTCTAGGCATGCAATTAATAATGAGAGGATAACAAACTAACAACACATTCTAGGGGAGACATTAATTATAAATCCCTTTTATTTTAATGGTAGTGATAGTAATCAACATTAAGGGAGGTTTTTACTAGCATGCGTTTGACTTTCTCAACACACAAGATAATAAATTAGCTCCATGCTAGTATAGGGTAGATATGGAAGTTTCTAGCAATGATAGCTATTCAATTTCTTAGTTATTCCTCATTCCTATGTAACCTATCTACAACATTAGCTTTGGATTGGAGACATATATAGATTCATCATCTAGGTGTGGCAAGATAAAAATGATTCTAGATAGAGACACAACTATGTAGGTAGAGAAAGGAAGCCCTTAAAGGACATGTATGGGAGGAGAAAAAATATTGGAAAAACTCATGTTGTATATTGAGCAAGGGATCACAAAACCCAACAATAGAAATTGGGTCATTTGGATTTGGGAGCTAGCTAAATAGATGGATGGAGCATCCTCCTTCTTGACCTAGGAAATTTTATTGGATGAAGCAATATTTTTGACATAGCCTACTCTCTTAGGTGTGCGATGACACTATCCATGCTAGTAGGTACCTGTCTTCTACATGACGACATTGAGGATGTAAGGAATGAGACTAAATTTTTTCAATTGTTATTTAGAGCATTTTCATTTTGTGAAGGCTAAGAAAAATACAATGGATAAGAGTAATAAGGAAATTATAAAGGCCATGAAAGTTGAGTTGTTGGGTGACTTTATTATGGACACAATGTTGTGAGGAAGTAGAGGAGGAGGATCTTATGGAGATCCCTCATTCCGCATACATATAAAACATTAGAAGTGTATTTATTATAGTAGGGTTGGGATAGGGCTTGTATAATTTTCCTCCACCCCTATTTCTCTTGATAATTGGTCAAAACTTTACTATAATTTTTTGGGTGGTGAACCTTGATGACCTTCAACTACTTGTGAGGTGGGGCCATGGTAATTTACCCCTCCTCACCACTACATTTTTTTGGTTAAGTATCTTTTAGGAAACACCTATGGAATAGTATTTAAGAAGTAGTTATATGTATGTGTCTTTTACTCCTACCAACCTTTGGTAATATTTAATAGCTATAATTGATGGATATTAGTTAGATGGTGACTTGGAGTGTCTTTTCCTAAGAAATGAAAGATCTCTAATTATATATGAATTCACTTAATTTTTTTGGATGGTATTCAAGTTATGGTATCAACTTGATATTGTGGGAAGGATATAATTTTTTATTAAGATTAGATTAGGTGAGCTCCTTTATTACTAGAAACTAGTGAAATTGCTCCCTTTTTATGGCTCTTTAATGCCTTACCTTGATTTATATTCAAAAAATAATTATAAGTAAATAGAAATATAATTGTTCATCCATCTTAGATCTTTCTATGAACATAGAAAAAACTAATCCTCTAATTAAAGTATTTATGAACCCTCCACAACATATAGACAAATAGATATATTAAAAATATATTGTAAAATGATAAGAAAGGTAGAGGTTTTCAAGTGATGTACAAATGTGATGCATGAGAACTTCTTGGTGGATGTCTACAATGAGATTTCTTTCCCATTTGGATAATATTTCTATACAAGGTGTACATATCATATCCCTCTTTTTGAATCAAATATATATTCATTCTATGGAGTATGAGAACATTCATGATTATGTCTACTTAAAACTAAACAAACCTATTTGCAAGACATGATTGATACCACAAACAATTAACTTTTATGTCTTATGTACAAATTAAAAAAAAAAGAATAAATTTAATCTTGTAATTCTCATTCACCTAATTTTAATTTCTCATTTCTTAAATGAGACCCTTACTCTCTTCAATTATCTTATTCCCAATACTTAATAAACAATATTAAAATTTAATTACTCTATATGTTCATCTAATTTTAATATTAAATACCCAATCTAATAATACTTCCAAAAATGAAATAATATTAAATACCCAATCTAATAATACTTCCAAAAATGAAATAATGGCAAGAACTCTAGATTATCCTACACAAACTTGGTACAGCTTATGCCACATCAAAAGTCCTTTTAGTACTGATTGAAGTTGCTGGATATAACTTACTTTGAGTACATTCTGCAACCAGTTTAAAGATAGCTACAGGAAAAGTGATTTCATCTTTTGGGACAGTTTTAGCAAACGGAGAGAACTGATAAAAACATCCAACAAACAACTTGGACTAGATTGCTGTTTATGGTCTCCAAACATTAGTCATAGTCAAACATTACATGCAGAGGAATATGAGAAAGTTGGATTATTTTTGGCAATCTAACTCTTGACTGCTGGAAAGAAGACAGATTTCCAAGGACGTTGGTATACCCATTATTTTCAGTACTGTCTAATATTTGTAAGATTGTCTGAAACTTCAACAAACTCTCTTGTTTGACCACGTGAAATTACAAAAATGGGTCATATCTGACGTCTTTTGTTTGGCTGCCTGCATTCTCTAACTTTCGCATACCAACTGAATAGATTGTTTCCTTTTATACAAGTAAATCAAGAAAACATCAAGTCTTGCCAATTCTATGTCGTTTTTATCAACTTTAGAGTTGTCTTCTTGGAAATATATGTTGCATTGCTTTATGGGTATGATATTTTTTAATTACTATTTTAAAATAATTATGCTAATTGTACATTGGTAGATAATATGATTTAGTTATCAAAATTTATTTATGAGGATGATCAAGTGTAAATATTTTATATTTTTTATGTTGAGTTTGTATAAATTAGTTTTACTTCATGAAATTTGTTTATTCATATTAATTTTTATTTTCTTTTGGGTGTATTTTCATGGAATGATTTAATATTGTTACATATTGATAAAGGTGTATTTTTTACTAATTTTGACTCATTCCCTTATGCTTACCAATCTCTTTTCACTCTTATTTATATAGATTTATATTTGATCTCATCTCTCTCTTATTTAAACCTATTTCTATAAATTCACCATATTATCAACTGACATTTTCATACATCTATTCTTGATCCTAAGGTATGCATTTCCTTATCTTGGATTAATTTGATGGGTTTTGAGTTCAATATTTAGGGGCATTGCATTGACCCTAAAATTTAAATTTTCAAATTCAATTCTTAATTCTTGCCCATTCCTATTAGTGATTAGTAGCTAACTTAACACATGTTTGTGTGATTAATTTCTCTGTCTTGGTATTTAAAGACATTCATTTGTACAATTAAACACAACCAATAATCTTCCAAAATTTAAGTGATTGTAAGGAGAAAATCATTGTAGAAAAAATTGGATTTAGATCTTACAATGAATTTCTTGTATTAAAATATGCATATAGTCCATCTACGTGCTTGTGTATGTTGTCGTCCAACATTTTCCAAAGACTAAATTTGATCCAACAAAGGGAACATTGACTATGCATTTCAAAATTCAATTTTCCTTGCTCATCTTAAGATACCAAAGATTACAACAAACTAGATAATTTTATAAAACTATTGTCTACTAGATTAGATTGATGCATTAGAGGAAAAATCCATGCTACTTGAGATTGACCTTGAGCCACTTAGGATCAATCCATTGGAAATCTTAAGTTCATTCTAAATCCAAGACAATGAGTCATGTGAAGGACATTATTTTCTAGACATTGAAAAATTAATTCTACACATTTTTAGATTCCATATTCCATTAGATAATGTTGATAATGTAGTTATGGTAGGATCCTTTACTCTTACAAATGTTTGTTATTAAATTAATTTCTTTGATATAAATCTAAATTGCAACTACTTCATCTTGAGTGTAAGGAGCCTTAAGACTAGTGTATAACTTGTGAAACTTCATGTTGAATGAAGCTAATGGCTCTGTATCTCCTATTCTTATGGTAGGATATTGAGGGTATAGAATATAGTGGGGTCAATAGGAAATAAAAATATACTTAGAAAAATTAATTCCAAATAATCCTAGGTTTTAATGGAATTAGAAAGTAACCCCAAGTACTAGTTATAAGCTTTAGGGCCCAATGTAAAGGGGAACAACCTAAAAACCACTTATTCATGTTAATATTTACTCTATTAGTATCATATTTGAAGGCTTGAATACATTATTTAATAGGTATCCCTTCCCCAAATATAAACGTACAACAAAAGTGCTTAGGGTTAGTAGGAAAATCATGAAAAGGGTATTCTAGAGAAAGGGGAGAACTTCCCTATCAAAATAAATCAATTGGTCGATTTGGTTGAACGAAGATCTATGTAGTGAATAATTCTATCCTTGATCAAGAAACTAAGGTTTGGTTACCCTTAGATTTGGTGCAAGTTCCTTATTGGTGTTTACTCTTTTGTATTGAGGGAGTGCTAGTGACTCAACAATTTTCCCAATACACTTAGATTTGGTAATAATACTTTTTTTATTCCATATTTAACCATTTTAAATATGCAACCAAAAAAAATTCTCCTCATTCTCTCCTCCTAGAACCACTTCTATTCATCATGGATTTGACAACCCATTTCTAATAGGTAGGTAAAGTCACAAGATCACCTTACCTATCATAAAAAGTAGCTAACAACTAGAGGAAATCAAACTACTCTAAGGTCTATGTTACTAGGTCATGGTAATGCAAGAAAAAACTCAATGATATGTGTAGTTGTCCCTATTTATATAATCCTTTAGTGATATTTTGAATGATTATAAAAGTAGGCTTTAAACTTGTGGTTATAGATTTAATATAGAGGTCTAATTGTATAAAATTTTTTTTATAATGATAAAACCCTCTATTTATGAAAAACAAGCATTTAACATTTAGATATAGATTTAACTAAACGATGGCAAGCAATAGCATGAGCAAAAGAATAGATGGGAGAAAGAAGGGTTTGTGAGCTCTACTATGAGCACAAGTGAGGATGGATTCAGTGAAGGGGAAGATTAATGTAGTAAAAACTCAACCCTCATTCTCAAACTCACTACACATATATGAAACTCAAAAATAAACGCAAGAAATTAACTCAAATTTGTTGGAAATGTCTCATACTCCTCATTCAACATCTCTTGAATTGTTATAATAACAAGGTATCAATTAAACACAACCGTAAATACATTCATTTGCAACCATATGGGCTGATTAATTCCATTACAAATCTGTTACAAAATTGATATGAAATAGCAAGAAACAAATACAAAAGTTTTTATTTCAACCAATCTTCTTTCACAAGTTTTTTTCTCCTACAACTTGCAAATCCTCAACTGAAACCTCTGCTAAAACTCAACCATGGATTCTCCAATCCATTTGCTGCTACAAATACCTTTTCAAATATGCAAAAACATGTCCAAAATTTCCTCCAGAGAAAAGCTTTTCCCCCTAACCCGTCTCTCAAAAATTATCTTCCAACTCTTCTTTATTTCTTTCACAATTCTCTAGATTCTCCACTACTGTCTCAAAGAATTAATTAAAAATAAATTTTCTGCTCTCCA
The DNA here is from genome assembly GCA_007258455.2 of Sequoia sempervirens. Classification (NCBI taxonomy): domain Eukaryota; kingdom Viridiplantae; phylum Streptophyta; class Pinopsida; order Cupressales; family Cupressaceae; genus Sequoia; species Sequoia sempervirens. The sequence continues at coordinate 79,470,516 of VDFB02109042.1, read as the reverse complement.
CCACCAGGTACGCCATCTCCTATAGCTGCAAAATTAGACCTCAAAAAGATAATTAAAACTCATTTATAATCCACTTACAACAGCCCCTCAAAAATAGGCTTTTTTAGGTTTCTTTCCTCCCCTCTTTGACTCTCAAAAAAAGGAAGAAGACAAAAATCAGCTTGGGCATCCACTTCTCCAATCCATACTTTTTAGGGGTCAATATTTTGTGCTTTAAATCCCCACTCTTCATTTCTCAATGCCTCTTCTTGAAATTTGAACAATTGAATTTAATTGTTTTAAAATCTACTTTTTGCTTTCCACCCCACAAGTCAATTTGTCAAAGTTGCACAAGAAATTATTTAACATTAATTTATTTGTAGGTAAATAATTTGACACCCTCAATATGTAATCCAAGCCAAAAATTAATCCACTTAAAAAATCTAAAATTGCATACTTCAAAAATTCAACCTTTTTGTTGACACAGGATTGCAAGTCACCATGGATGCTCTTGCATCAAAGATGTAGATGATGACATGATGTGCCTGATATTGAGTGTTATGACTTGGAGGGGGACATTGAGGATGTTTCCTTCATAGAGGTGTGGATGGAGGCTCAATGAAGTTTTTTGCAGGGGCACTTGACTTTTGCATTTCCCGTTTCATTTGGTTCTCCCGACAGTGATATTTCCCTATTCTCGATGTGGTTGGAAGTGCAAAGAAGTGTTCCTCAAGTGCCTAGATCTTCTGCTAAATCAAAGTTTTTTTTGTTTGGATCATGTGACCTAGGGAATTTTCTTAGGAGGGTCTTTATTTTTCACTCTCATAGATACCCTATGGAGCTTGTATAAAGGCTTCCTTTGTTGATGGTGCATCGAAGTTTTTTGGTGGGGGTTCTACTTGAGATTTGTTGCTTATTTCTACTCTTGTCAAGGCTCCTAGTCAAGCAGTGGCTATTCTTGAGGAGTTAATTTTGGTTCCCTTTGTTAGGGTTGGGGTTGGGCATTTAGATGTGCCCTTTTTTGCTTCTGACATGGTTGGTCCTCTATCACCCTTTCTTTGAGGATTGGGTATCTTATCATTAATGCTCCTTCTTCTATTTCTATACTGGGTGAATTTTTTAAAATCTTGATGAGCTTATTGATAGTTTGGCCTCCAAGTGGGTGAATTCTCTTATGGTGAATTTTTTGGGTGGTAGGAATGATGTGGATAATTTCAAATCTTGGGCAAGGAGGAAATGGAAAATTAAAGGTGCATTGGAGATTGTTATTCTTATGTATGGGTTCTTCATCATCTATTTCTCTCTTCTTGTTTATTGTATTCAAAATTTGAATACTAGCCCTTGGTTTTTGATGCAAGAGCATCCTTGGGTCATGGCAATCTTGCATCAGCCAAAAATATTTTCATTCCAGTTTGTCTTTGTTTCAGTTCTTGTTCAATTCAAGTTGGAAAATTTGGTATTTCTTCATGTTTTCTCACCAGACCTTGCGGATCTATGTTTACATCATGGACATGTTCATTGTCCTTATTCCGAGATTTGAGTGCGATTGGTTCTTGTTTTGGAAAGTTATCACTTCCGAATTAAGTGGCAATTTCTTGAAATGGCACCAGAATAATTGTCTAAACTTCACGACTAGTTTGATCACTTGTGGATCGTTCCCATATCTTGCGGGTCTTGATAGTGTGATTTGAAATGTTCCATGGAGTGTCCCCGACCTTGATTATAGGTCCACACTTCATCCAATGCATTCACCGAGGAGTAATTCAAATTTGAGGCTGACTTATTCATGCACACATTACATTTTCTTTAATCTGAGATTGTAATAATCTTTGGTTGACGCAGATGATCCTAGATTTGCGAATACGATATAAAACATTGTAATAGATCATTAGGAAGGAAGATTAGAGAAAGATGGTATCTTGTGTTAGATTAGCCAATATCTGATTGCAAACCAAAATATTCCTTCCACAGAAGAAGAAAACGAAAAAGCAGAGATTGCATAAAAACATGCAATTTGATATATTCGAAAAGACCAATTAATTACAAAAGATAATTTGCTTTATAAAAGCAAAGATTCCTAAACCTAATCTTATCTTGAGCAACAAGATAGCTCAATAAGATAAAGATAAGATCCTATAACCTAGGAAATAAATAATGCCTAAGTAAACTTATGCAAAGTGTAATTAATAATTAATTACACCAACACCCCCCCATAAGTGCAACTTAGGGAGAAGTAGATTATTATGCAAATATGAGTCCCGGAAACAAGGCCTGATGAGGTACTCATGTACAAATGCAAAGAGAGATAAATGCAAAGAGAGATAAACCCCCCTCAGTGAGATGAACTGCTGCGAAGAATCACTGGAAGAACACTGTGGAGTAACACTAGAACTTGATATAGGCAAGCAAGGAAATATTCTTCTGTATACAACTGAAACCGGATGAGAGTCACTGATTGACTCAAGGAATCATGATAAAGCAACGAAGACCCGATGCCACGGAACACTCGAAAACTCCAAACTGGAACAACTCTGGAATCTGTAAGCAACAGTAGATGAAAAAGATGAACCCATAATGATGACAAAATCTGGAAACCATGTATCTCGATGCCGATGCCAAACTGTGACTGAAACTCTTCCATGGGAAGGAGTACCAAAAATAGACTCTGGAACAATAACCACAAAAAAATGGCCCTCAAATTGAGATGGATCCAATGTGGATCATTAACCATAGGCTCTCAATCTGAAGTGTGAACCAATGAATCTGACATGTGTCAAGCAAGACAAGAATTGTGGCCAAAAGAAACTAAGAGACCAGATAGACTCATGTGAGTTGCCATCAAAACAAGATGGAATATGGGATCAAAGTGAAAAAAAACACTCTAATCAGATTATTATGCATGAAACCCCCCTGAATGGAACTTTATCATAGTTCGTTTATTACAATAACTTGACGATTGTAAAAGGAGAGAATACTGAAAAATCATACATATAAAATTAAAATAGACCTCAGATCTGTGTAGAGGACTGAATCAGCTTTCCAACGCCACAAGAATGACGAAAAACAGAGCACCGAGTCAAAAGATATGCCCTCCGGAGTGAAAAAACACAAGATCTGAGTTCAAAGGCCTGCAAAATAAATCTGGAGCAGAATCTGATAAAAAAACCAGCACCACTGGATTGGCGTCAGAATCAGCTTTCCAACGGTATCTCGTTTGCGAAAAACGGATATCGTATGCAAAAGATACGCCCGATTTGGTGAAAAGTGCTCCAAAATGCCCAATAAGGGCTGCAGGGCGCCCAGGGGCTAAAAAAATAGGCCCCTGGTCCTGTGCGCGACCAGGGGCTGCAGTCTGGGGCTGGGGCGGAGCCCCTGGTTCTTCATACGACCACCGGCTTTTGTAGAGGGGGCTGGGAGGCCGGGCGGGGGCTGGGCGCATAGCACCCGGTCCCCCATAGGACCCCGGCCTCTGCGCTTGGTGCCCGCGGGGGCTGAGCCGAGGTGGGCGGTGCACTGGGGGCGCCGCCCAGTGGCCGCTGCTCCTGGTGGCCGCTGGGTGGCGCTGCGGTGGCCGCCTGCCTTCTGTGCGGGCGGCGCACAAAAAAATCAATTTTTTTAATTTTTTTTGAATTTTTTTCGAAAAATGTGCCTCGGGGAGCGTGCTGGGGAGGCCGTACGGCCTCTGGGAAAAAAAATTTGCTTTCTGAACCAACTTCTCAGAATTCGACGAAACGAAGGGCGATCTTAGAGTTTTTGGCCGCTGCGAACGCAATGGCGGTGTCCGTTTAAGCCCAAAGTGCTCCAAAAATTCGGCTGCCCCCAGATCTTGCAAAAAAAAAACTTCCAGACTGAAACCCTCACAGATCTGGCAAATGATGGCCAAAATCTGCAAAATAAAAGTCAATCCTGACTTTTTACAGCGCTTTGAATCCAATGGTGAGGCCCGATCTGATCCAAAACGCCGCATGAATGATCTCAAGGCATGATACCCTTGAGGGATCTCGAACGAACCCTGCTATGATTTTCTCAAAAAATATGAGAAGGGGCTGCAAATCGTGGCTCTGATACCATGTTAGATTAGCCAAGATCTGATTGCAAACCAAAATATTCCTTCCACAGAAGAAGAAAACGAAAAAGCAGAGATTGCATAAAAACATGCAATTTGATATATTCGAAAAGACCAATTAATTACAAAAGATAATTTGCTTTATAAAAGCAAAGATTCCTAAACCTAATCTTATCTTGAGCAACAAGATAGCTCAATAAGATAAAGATAAGATCCTATAACCTAGGAAATAAATAATGCCTAAGTAAACTTATGCAAAGTGTAATTAATAATTAATTACACCAACATCTTGAGCATGTAGGATTTTCGCTTGCATTGAGGAGCATGTAGGAAGATGGTATCTTGAGCATGTTGTAATTAGGCCTGTGAGCCGAATCTGTAAACCTGGATGTTGCCGACTGTATGTAATTGAATTTTTTGATAATAAGAATGTTTGAATTTGTATTTGCCTCCATTTTTTGTGTTGCTTCCGTTGTGTGACTCTTGTTGCATGGTCTGGATTGTTCTCTTTGAGGACCCTTCGACCATGGCTACATTAGATGGTATCAAAGTAGGTTGCGAACCTGCGAATCTTGAGATGAGAGCTGGTTGCGAACCTTAAGTGGGTTGCGATCATTGTGGCATTCCTTGGGTGAACAGATCACTGATTTGAGGTAGGCTGTAAGTGTGTTCAATAGATCACCGAGAAAGAGTCAATTGAAACCTTGTGGTCAAATCACTGAGTTGAGGTACTTGCACTAGACAAGAGGAGAGATGTCACCGAGAAGGATGAACCTTGAAGAATAGAGTAGATGATGGAGGACTTTAGAAATGAGATGAGGAATGAGATCCGAAGCATCTTGGTGGGTTTGAGGAGGAACCCTGAATTGGAGGATGAATATGAAGAGGCTGTAGGAAAACTTGAGGCTGAAGAGGCTGAAGGACCGACAAATGGAAGAGAAGAGAGATTGTTGAGAGCAGTGGCACAAGTAAAATTCATAGGGTGGAGGTTTCTAATTTCTTTGGTACATTGAATCCATAAGACTTGATAAATTGGATAGGAGAGTTGGAAGACTATTTTGAGCTTGAGGATATTAGAGACCCACAGAGAGTTAGGTTGGTACAAACTAAGTTAAAAGGGAATGCTTCTTTATGGTGGAAAGAGTTGCAGAAGGACATAGTGGAAATGGTGAAACAAGAATCACTCGGTGGAGGCATATGGTTGCAAGGCTAAAGGCTAAGTTCATTCCAGAAGACTATGAGTTGGAATTGTTCAAGAAGTTGCAAAACCTGAAGAAAAAGGACATGAGTCTGAAAGAGTATATTGAGGAATTTTACAAGACGACAATTAGATTTGGGCACCGAGAGATGAATAGGGAGAAGGTGGAAAGGTATATAAATGGCCTTAGATTTAACATTCAGGATGAGATGAGTATGTTGAGGATTTCCATAGTTGAGGATGCCTACCAATATGCTCTTAAGGCAGAAGACAAAGTAAAGAGAAGACAACAGAATAATCCTAGAGGGAAAGAGAAGCAGATGAGCAACAATTACAAGAAGACAAGTGAAGAAGAATCAAGATCTAAGTGGAGTAAAGAATTGGATCAGAGGGCACAAAGGAGAGGAAATGGTAGCAAGGAATTCTTGGGTAAATGTTTCAAGTGTGGAGAAACTAGACATTGATCTTTTGAGTGTCCTGAGGGATCAAGTAAAGGAACTGGTAAAAATAATTTCATGGCACATGAAGACCAGGAAACTGAAGCAATAGATGTGATAGAACTAGAGCAGGGAGAATCTCTTATGCTTAGGAAAGTCTTGATGAGGTAGAGTAGGGAAGAGGTTAAGACTTCACAAAGGAAGAACCTTTTCCGGACTATGTGTAAATCAGGAGGTAAGTGCTGTAAGGTTATTGTGGATAGTGGAAGTACTGATAACCTGGTATCTGAGGAGATGGTGGAGAAGCTTGGTTTGAAGAGGTTGCTACATCCTTGTCCTTATAGGATAAGCTGGTTACAAGATGATCATGGAAAGTAGGTGAGAGAGTAGTGTTGGGTGAGCTTTAATATTGTCCCCTTCAAAGATGAAGTTCTGTGTGATGTTTTGTCTATGAGTGCTTGTCATGTTTTGTTGGGTAGACCTTGGAAATTTTATAGAGGAGCTATATATGATTGCAGAAGGAATCTGATCACTATAGAGAAGGATGGGTAGAAGTTTACTTTGGCTTCCTTGAAGAATAAACATGAGGAAGTGAGGAACTTGAGTCTTGTGAAGAGTTGCAGTGCTGAGAAGCAAGATGCAGAGGTTGTACTAGAGGGTGACATGGATTTGAAGAATAACCTTGTGGCTAAATATGAAAGTGAGATGGTACCAAAAGAATGTAAAGGTATCATTGTGCATCAGAAGTCTTTGGTTGCAGATAAAATTATAGATAAGATGGAGTCCTACGGAAGAGATAGATCTATTGAACAGAAGAAAGTGAGTGGTGATAAATGTTACTTACCCTCATGTGTAGATATGAGGCAAGGAAAAGAAGGTGCAAAGATGAAGAAGTGGAAGAACCTAAGAAAGGAAAGAAAAAAGGATAGGAGGAAGAAAGGTATTGACAAAGAAGACATTTGGATCAAGAATGAGCATGAGATCTATATCCCAGACCCTGTTAGATGTTCATGAGTTCCTCTCATGGAACATATTTTCTCACCAGGGGTGTCTAATGTAGGAGCATCCTTGGGTCATGGCAATCTTGCATGAGCCAAAAATATTTTCATTCCTATTCATCTTTGTTTCAATTCTTGTTCAATTCAAGTTGGCAGATTCAATATTTCTTCATGTTTTCTCATCGGACCTTGCTGATCTATGTTTACATCGTGGACATGTTCATTTTCCTTATTCTGAGATTTGAGCATGATTGGTTTTTTTCTGGAAAGTTATCGCTTCTGGATTAAGTGTCAGTTTCTTGAACCGACACTAGAATAATTGTCTAAACTTCACGACTAGTTTGATCACTTATGGATCATTCCCGTATCTTGCTGATCTTGACGGTGTGATTCAAAATGTTTCGTGGAGTGTCCCCGACCTTGATTAGAGCTCCACACTTCATCCAATGCATTCAACAAGGAGTAATTCAAATTTGAGGCTGACCTATTCATGCACACGTTACATTTTCTTTAATCAGAGATTGTAATAATATTTGGCCAATGCGGGTGATCCTAGATTTGCGTATGCGATATAAAACATTGTAATAGATCATTAGGAAGGAAGATTAGAGAAAGATAAGATTTGTTCTATAGGATTTTCTCTCACATTGAGGAGCATGTAGGAAGATGGTATCTTGAGCACGTTGCAATCAGGCTTGTCAGCCAAATATGTAAACTCAGATGTTGCCAGTTGTATGTAATTAATTTTTTTGATAATAAGAATGTTTGAATTTGTATTTGCATCTATTTTCTATGTTGCTTCCATTGTGTGACTTTTGCTGCATGGTCCAGATTGTTCTCTTTGAGGACCCTTCGACCGTGGTTGCATTAGTTTCTTGGTTAAAAAAGCCCCTCCCTTATGAATTGGGAACATGGGTTAGATCTTAAAAAAAATAGTTTTGAAAAATTCTCAATGTGGGTCAGACTTCCTGACGTACTATTTTATTTTTAGGATGAAGATGTGTGGACCACCATTTCCCACTATTTGGGTGACCTCATTATGATTTTAATGATGTTACCAAATCTCGAAGGAGTTTCATCTTTGCTATATTTTATGTCAAGTAGCTCCCTTATTTTGTTACTCTCTCTTCAAAACATGTAAATTAGATTCAACACATTTATTATGAAGGGGCCCCTTGTGATGTGTTGCAAGTGTCACAAGATGGGCCAATTTTTTTTTTTGTGTCTTTTCCAAAAGGGTTCATCACCATCCTCAAATCTAACAAGTTTGTTCTACCCCCATGTCCCCTCATTTGAGTTGGGTAACATGGGTTGTGCTATTGTGGAACATAGTTCTTCTAAGAATTACTCTTTTTTTTTTATAAAATTTTAATGGTTTAATTGAAGAAATGGTTCATGTTCCTCCTATTGAACCTTTCCCCCATGCAAGGAAAATGGTTTATCCTACTCTTTGAGTTTAGGGGACATTTTGAAAAAAATAATTGTAATGCAAATTTATTGAAGCATTTTAGATTTAAACTATTGTAGGCAATGATCTAGCAACTTGAAGGTCCCTTTCCTTTTCTTTTTTTCCCCCTTGTGTGGGTATTTATGGCTTCATCATGTGTCTAGTCCTATTTATTGGGGTATTTCCTGGTCCCAATTGGTTTTGTTCTCCTCTTTTATGTTGTTTTTTTTTTTCTGGCTTAGTTCTTGTGAGACTTTCTCTTCTCACCTTCATGGATATTTTTATGGGTCTTTAATCCCTTCCCATGTCTACCTTAATCAAAAAAATTATATCTAGAAGTGAAATCACTTATTATGTGCCAGGTATTATAATTCAACTAGTCAAAGAAATTGACCTAGTTGATGGGTTTAGATTTAGACTTGCTATATATATATTTTAGAAAAGATAACAATATTAGGGGAAGCAAAAATAAATAAAATGGGTCTATATTACAACACATAAATCAATCAATTCAATACAAAGAGCATAAACTAACACTTTTTTCAGTATTACACACAACCATAAACAAAAATTAGTGAAATCATCTTTGGATTAACAATTAAAATGAAAGGAAATATGCAAAATTATTGTATTACATATGAAAATTTCACACATCACCTCACAAAATCAAACATTGATAACTGATCTTTCATGCAATAATCCCCAAAATTCCATCCTTCTCATCGCACTTTAAAATATGGGTGTTACAAAATAACTTAGTTTGAAAAAAATGAAGCTAACAAATGAAAATGATAAAGGAATAATTTGTTACTCTATCTAGCTTGCTACTTAACAAGTTTCTAAAGTTTCTATACCATTACAATTCCTTTAAGACTTACATGTATATACCCAAAGTTTGGTTCCCAAAACTAAAAATCCTAGAGCTAGTTAGCCTAGATTCTAAATTAATCCATGGGCACAAAATTATAAGGTATACTTTTACACTTTATTTAACTTATAGGCTTAAAATTAAATTACTTTCCTTTATTAATTTTTGGGTGTAAAATAATTACAATCGAGCACACTCAAATTATAGAGTGGTTTATTACAAATATTAAATAATAAAGAATGAGAAGAAAAAAAATGTTGCTATGTAGCCAACATGTCACTACCCTACCACCTATGCTTAATCACTCTATTGTTGTTGTTGTTGTTATGTGAAGTGTACCATAAAAATGTCCAATTCTTCCAAGAGTAAGCTAAGATTAGGATCACAAAATAATGGAAATGGAACTTCTTGGAGAAGAGGGTCTTCTTGATCTACTCAACAACCTCCTTCATGTTTGGTAGATGTTGGAAAGTATTGAAGTTCCCTTTTCTCATTAAATTTTATATTACATCCCTAGTTAAATTCTTCCTCAACTTATTAAAAAATTATTTAATAATATTTTTACTAGGGAGTACCTTGCTAGGACACTCCTAGAAAGCACAAGGGATGACTTTGATGGATCCTTCTATCTTTATCATGACTATATTAGTATTCCCCTTCTATACAATAACATTTTTCTTGCACTCTTTTAAAACTATTAAATTCCCCATTTGGTTTCCTTGAGCCATTTCAAATGAAATTTTGCGCTACCATCTAGGAGAATTTCATTGTTTTGAAGATATACAAATGGTACCACTTCCATTCTCTACAATACATGTAGATTATTCTCTAGTTTGATGATATCTTCATCAATATTTTCTTTGAATTTAATCATGGCACTAGCTTCATTACTTACCTTGTGGTGACATGGATGGCCTCCTAAATCAATCTAGCTCCTTAGGATTTTAAGTAATCTCTCCCATAAAGACTAGCATTCAATAATACTCTTGTATCTCTTCATGAAATACCCCTATCCAAGGCTACTAAGAAGGTCAAGGATGGTCTCTTTGAATTTTTAGGGCCCACTAGGTATTTAATGCAAGTAGATAAATTACCGACCCAGGCATTTAAACATTCATTTGTCTTCTCATCCTTTCTCATTTGGTGCAATATAGTGGAAACCGCTATTTTTAGAGACTATTTATCTTCATCTCATGTTTGGTGACCTATATATATTCTTTGTACCTAATAGTTTTCAAGCTACATTTCTTCTTCTTCTTTGTTTTTCCATTAGAGTTTCTATATTTATAATTATTTCCCCTTGTGCATTCATTATGACATTAGATAATGTTCTCAACCTCTTGGCTTTGGTTAAGCCTTGAAAGTTTTTACTATCTTTAAGAAGGCCTTATTAGAGACCTATATGTTCTTTACCTCTTCTGAATGGTGGAACCTATCCATGTTGGTAGCCTTAAATTTCTCTGTAATGAAATTTATCCTACATGTGATTGGGTAATACTTGGATGTGAAGGAGGAGAAGAGATACTTGTTGATGTTAATATTAGAGAGAAAGAAGGTTTATGATCTTATAAAAATGAGTAGGAGTGTGTGACTAGGACCCTTACCCATAACAAGACACAATATTGCATACCACATCTTCATTTTTTGTGAAAAAAGGTGTTTGAATTTTTTTCTTGAGTTGGAACTTTCTATTGTGCAACACCTTATTTCTCATTACCCATATTCACTCTTGTTTAACATTGGACTAAGGGGGAGACGAAATAGAAACAAATGGATAATGAGTAGGTGAAGGAACCTAAACTTAGACAAGAGGAATGGTGGTACAATGGCTTCTTGTTCCACTACAATGGTTCCTCATCCATAACTGTCTCTAGGATATAAGCTTATTCTTTCTTTCCCTAGGCCTTTTCCTTAGGATAGAAGAATCCCCTTGTTCTATCATTGAAATTAAGTATTTCAAGATATCCTTATATAGATTAGTACCATCCATGGAATATTAATTTATCATCCATTTATTTGATCTTTAAATAACCAAATATGTTCTAGCACTTATAAAAGAATCTTCTTAAACAAAATAGTCTATTATGTCCACTAGTTGATTAAGAACTTTGCTCAAATTATAAGAAGGGTCCAAGGTATTTTAATATCTATCCATACTCTTGGGGAATTCACTAATATGAGATACTTTTATGAAAGGGATCACCAAGTGCCAGATATTCCTAATCCTTACTTCATGCTCATTTAAGTAGTCTACATAAGTGATGGTTCATTAATGAAAAAATGCCAATCCATGACCCACTCTTCCAAATGGGATAAAATCTATTTCCAATCTCATATAAATATATAATAAAAATGACCATTTCCTATTCTATAGCCTTTACATGTTGCATGTTGGAGAATGAATATACTCAAACATTAATAGAAAATGCATTTACATCATTTTTCTTATTGGTTATTAGTTTCTAAATATCCACCACTGCCTTCCAAAATTACAATAGAATGATCCTATCACTAGGGTACCTTGGAGTTTATAAGGTGCCTTATGTAAGCCATCAACTTTGATGTATGAGATTTTTTGAACTAGACAAATTTGCTTCAGAAAATTTTTATCTTCTAGGTTGCTTCTAAGGACAACCTCTTTGTATGCCAATTCTCCAAGAACCTATTGATTGAAAAGATGAAGGCATTATTTACCTAGTTATCATACTTCTATCTTCATTCAACTATAGTTGGGGATAGTGATCATAAAGCTTTGTTTCATCCTACTACAATGTTCCTAATTGTGTCAAGATTGGAAAATTGACATTAAATGCTAATGGAGACACCAAGTAGGACGTCATGCAAAATTTTCTTGATTTTAGTACATCAATTAAATTATAATATCTAGCATGTCATTATAATGGTTTCCCATTATACTCTTTGAATCTACGATTGCTAGAATTACCTAACATTGGGAAAACCAAAAAGAATACTCAAGAGAGTGATGGTGTCCTTCATATCTTCTTTAAAATCACTCTTATGTTGGACCTTGGCCATCATTAATGTTGAATTTCTTTTTTGTATGAGAAATCTATCATTGATGAAGTTTACAACCATAGTTATTTTAGTTTCATAATACTTTAAGGCTTTTTTCATGTTCACGTCATCATATTAGACATATTTGGGTAGCCCAGAAACTCCTTCAATTACTTCAAGATTAATATCTAACAATATCTAGTATACCTTTCTTTTCTTTTGGTCATACCTCTACGCAAGAGCACACACCAACTTTGGAGATTAGAAGGATATTAGTAAAGAAACAATCTAGAGAAAGACTAACATAGTTATGCATTAGGATTTAAAGTTTTGTCTCCTTTTAGGTGCACCCTCTAAAAGTTCCTAAACATCCAAATACCCAATATTGGTATCTCCAATATTATCCCAAGGGGAGAACACATTTTATGGATGGTGGTATCCCTAGTACATTATTCGTACATCATACCTTTGGGTGGTAGTTCTCCTTGCATATGTTTTTTCAAAAAACATAAGAGCCATTAGATAGTTGAATAATGATCATTCTTTAGCCCTATAATAGGAATGTCAAAATAAGTGTATATCTTGACTAACCCATAAATCATACATATGAGTTATGTAATGTAAAATAAATTGATTAGGATAATTCATTAAGTAGACAAGTCCTTAGGGGAGATTATAGTCAGGTCAGAATTCCTACCACCACATAAATATATTGATTTAGCTTAAAAAATCAATGATTTATACTTTAGAGTCTTGGTGTGATTCACACTAGTAGTATTAGGGATACCAAAAGTTTGACACCCGACAACACAATTGGGTATATTTTTTTTTAAATGTTACTCAAGGTAGAAAGGTTGGGAAAGGGGGATCTATGATACTCATCATGAATTACCAAGAAGGTCGTCATACTAAAACAAGGCCAAATTTGTGAACCCAAAATGGTAAAACTTTGTAAAATTGATAGAGTTCAAGAGTTTAGGATACTCTATAACTCATTCCTAAAAGTAACCTTGAAGGAGTAAGACTAAACTATTGATGTCAAAAAAAGTAACATTGGATAAAGTGTTGAGAACTAGGAGTCAGGAGTACTCCACAACATAAGGTCAAAAGAAAAAAATACAGGTATAATTACATCTTTGACTCTAAAAAGATATATAGTTAATGCATCCAAGATTGGGGATTAGAAATACATCATAAATCACTCCACAAGGTAAAATCTATTAGATTTTAGGGATTGGGGATACCATAGATCTCTTACCTGTAAGGTATTTAAATAAGAGTACACTTGAACTTATGAACACAAAAAGATAATGGAGTATAAACTATTGGAGTTTGGGAGTTGTGAAAACCTTATAATTATCACAATGACAATTTAACAAAGGCAAGAATGAAGTCATGACCCATGGACGAATAAGCTTAAGAAATTAAGGTTGGAAATCAAAGAAACTCTTTAACTTGCACTCAGGCACCATATTAGAGGTACCTTCACATTGTCGATTTTGAAAAGACAATGAGGAAAATGGTTAGGAATTGGAGATTGGAAATACCAAGTAACTCATTCTACAAGGCATCCAAATAAAGGGATGGCCATAATTATGAATTTGAAGGGAATGCAAATTTGTAAGTATGGGAGTTGAGAACTAAAGATCCTTAAAAAAAATTGTTTAATATTGATGGAAAAACAAACTCCACAAGCTTGACATCAAAGGAAAGGGATAATAGGAGCATAACACCAATAGGAAAAAAACAACCTTGAACTTTGAGAAGACTCAAAATTGGATTTGTTGGAGGAAAATAAAGAAGGATGGCTAAATCATGCAAAGAAGATAACATAAATTTAAAAATGGTGAAAATAAAAAGGAAAAAGACCAACAATACAAAAATGATCAAATGATCAAACAAGTGCCCTAATCCATCGAGTATAGCACACCATAATGCAATAAAACATGCAAATGAAAGAAATGAAAAAGACCAATACTATTAATGAACCAGGTTGGAACATGAAACCCTACCTAATTAACAATGAAGAAAGTGGCGAGGAAAGAATGACAAATATTAAATAAACATGCATAATAACAAAACACAAACTCTAGCCACTCCTCACCACACCATGAAGTAGAGTTCGCTTTATTCACAAGGAAATGAGGAATCACTAGAGCTCAAAACTGTGAAGGGAATAAAAGAAAAATGATGAGAAAGGAGCTCAAATGAACACAAAACCAATCATGCATGTGTGCGAGAAATGTAAAGGTTTTCAAGTGAGATACAAATGTGATGTGTGAAAACTTCTCAGTGGATGTCCACAACAATTTTTTTTTCTCATTTACCTTATATTTTTATACAAGGTGTACACCATATCCCTATTTTCAAATCAAATATTTTCACTCTATGGAACATAAACATGCTCACAATTAGATTTACTTAAGACTAAACAAACCTATTTGCAAGTCCTATGTAAAATATCAAAAACAATTACCCTTTATGTCTTGATGTCCAACTGAAAAAAATGATAAATTTAATCTTACAGTTTTTATTCACTAACTTCCCATCCCTTAAATGACACCCTTATCCTCTACCATTATATTATTCACATTATTCAAAAAAACAATATTAAAATTTATGTACTTTACATATTCATCTATTTTTAAATAATAACTATCCCAATATAAACTCACCCTATCTAATAAATACTCTAAAAATGAAATAATGACAAAACCTCTAAATTTTCCTACACAAACATGGTGTGGCATCCTTTTGGTACTGAACCAGAACTCCTTTTAGTACTGATTGAAGTTGCTGGATATAACTTACTTTCAGTACATTCTGCAACCAGTTTAAATATAGCTACAAGAAAAGTGATTTTCATCTTTTGGGACAGTTTTAGCAGATGGAGAGAACTGATAAAAACATCCAATAAACAACTTGGAATAGATTGCTGTTTATGATCTCCAAACATCAGTCATAGTGAAACATTACATGCAGAGGAAGATGAGAAAGTTGGATTATTTTTGGCAATCTAACTCTTGACTGCTGGAAAGAAGACAGATTTCCAAGGACGTTGTTATACCCATTATTTTCAATATTTGTAAGATTGTCTGCAACTTCAACACTTTTCTTGTTTGACCACGTGAAATTGCAGAAATGGGTCACATCTGACGTCTTTTGTTTGGCTGCCTGCATTCTCTAGCCTTCGCATACCAACTGAATACATTGTTTCCTTTTATGTAAGTAAATCAATTAAACATAAAGTATTCCCAATTCTATGTTGTTTTTATCAACTTTAGAGTTGTAATCTTAAAATATATATTTTTTATTAAGAGAGGATATGTTGCATAGCTTTATGGGTATGGTCTTTCTTAATTACTATTTTTAAATAATTATGTTAGATGTACATGAATAGTTAATAAGATTTAGTTATCAGAACTTATCTATAAGTGTATTTTTTTATTTAATATTATTAATGGAATATGGTCATATATATATATATATTTTATGTAAAGTTTATATAAATTAGTTTTCTATTGTGAAATTTGTATATTCGTGTTAATTCTGATTTAGTTTCAGATCTACTTTCATTGAATGATTTAATATTATATATTGATAAATTGTGTATTTTTGTGTTACTTTTGACTCATTCTTTTTGTTTATCAATCTTTATTCACTCCTACTTATATACATTTTCATTTGATTTCCTCGCTCCTATTTAGACCCATTTACACAAATTCACCAAATTATCAAACTCACATTTCCATATGCATATTCCTATCTTGAATTTTGCATTTCCTTGTCTTGGGTTAATTTTGTAGTTTTTGAGTTTAGTTTTGAGGGGCATGCCATTGAACCACAAATTTCAAATTTCAAATTCAATTCTTGACTCTTGCTAATTCCTAATAGTTATTAGGAGCTAACTTAGCACATGCCTATGTGACTAATTGCCATGACTTGGTATTTAAAGACATTCATTTGTACAATTAAACACAACTAAGAATCTTGCAATAATTAAGTGACTACAAGGAGAAAATCATTTTGGGAACACTTGGATCTAGATCTTAAAATGAATTGATTGGATTAGAATATGTATACAAGCTATCTACATGCTTGTGTATGTTGTGTTCTAACATTTTTCAAAGGCAATAAAGTTGGTGCAATAAAGGGAACCTTGACCTAGGGAATCTTGACCTTAGTGATCTAAATTTTTTTGTCATGGTATTTCAAAATATAGTTGTCCTTACTCATCTTCAAATGCCAAAGATGACAACTAACTAGGTTTTAGAAGTCTATTATTTACTAGATTAAATCCATGAATTTAAAGATAAAATCCATGCTACTTGAGATTCACCTTGAGCCACTTATGATTGACCCATAGGAAATACCAAGTTCATTCTAAATCCAATACAATGAGTCATGCCAAGGACATTAATTTTTTAGACATTGGAAAATTAATTTTAAACATCTTTAGATTCCATATTCCATCATCAAATTGAGAGCTAAGTACTCCCATTATCCACTAGTATTTAATTTCTAAAAAAGATATTTTTATATTTATCATTTCTAGGCAACTATTGTACTAAATCTAGGTAATTTGTGTGATTCTTGTATGTATTTATTTAATTAACCTAAATCTATGTAAAAGGGATTTTATTCCCTTACATTTTGTTGAACTTGATATTTCTACACCTTCTAGGGTTTATCCTTCTTTTTCAATAGGGTTTCCTAATCCATATTCCCTTATTGATTTATCTATTTTTATATTTGATTAAGGTTATGTTTCTAATTATTTCTACTTCATTACTATATATTTATTCATAGGTTTTACAATTTATTATTTGGACTTACTTTTACACACTCTACCTATCCTTCGATTCCCCTTTAGGGTTTCATTTTAAGATTTAATATATCACCATTTTTTAATATCTAGGACTAATTTCTATTAAGTAATAGTTTTATCTCTCATCATTGTATTTCTTTGTTTATACCATGAGCTACTTAGGGATCTAATATTTCTTTGAGGTGTGGTCATGTTAACACTATAATGGATACTAAATCATATAATAATGAATTATATCTAAATGCTCATGTTGAGAACCATTTGGTTGAGCAATAAGATCATGATCATGATACATGTTTGGCTAAGAAATATTTTTTACTTTCTAGAAAAAAACTTATTGATGCATTTACTAAAGTCAAGAGTCTTATCATCAATTGGTTTATCTTTTCAACAAGACATTAAAAGTTTGTCCATTTGACAATATTCTTCATCATCATCATTCTTTGTTGGACTTTTTTATTAGTGTATCTTACCATCCTTATTATTATAATACTAACCCTACTAATATTTATTCCATAACCGCCAATATCCATGTTGATACTCTTAATATGGATCTTACCTCTACCATTATCATTTCCACCCCATGTTTCCTCCATGGGTATCCTTCTCACATTTCCCTACTATCTTTGACCCTAGCTATGGCCTAACCCATAGTTATACTCATTCTACCATACTCTATCTAGTGCTTCCATTCCCTCTAGTGTTTCACTTAGTCCCATTCTTTCACTCATGTTATACCTTTCATCCATGTGCCCCATACCATCATTCCTTCCCAACCTATGATTAATACACATTATTAAATTATTCATCCATCCATGTATGCCCTTAGCCCTCACCTCACACCCTCAATACACTTCTTCCATTATCTCACATGTACCTAATAATACCCTTGTCATTACATCTAAATTCAATACATAATTATCTAAAACAAAAGGTATTAAGAAACAAATTAATGATGATATGAAGAATTATATCACATATAATCCTTAACAAAAAAAAACAATTAGAACTTGAGGTTGCTACATGTTCACCACATGCACACATTATGACATCTACATTTGAGTTATACCAAAGAAAATGAAATCTTAATGTTCACTTGCAAGATTTCACTACTACATCTTTGGATCGTACATATGATGATAAGATCTTAGGAAAGTTATTTCCATAGATCCTATGAGAGTATTTTCTTTAATGGCTTGATTGTTTACCTTAAGGTTACATAATTTTATTTGATGACTTATCCATCACTTTATTAAAACATCTCCACATCATTATTGGTTTGAAGATAATCGTGCATGAATGATTTGACCAAATTTACCCAATAGAGAAATGAAACTATCAATTATCATGTTACTTTCTTCCAATAGTTATGTAGTAAATTTAAGCACCAATTTAATGGTAATGAGATCCAAACTATGTTTCTTGAAGGAATTATTCATATTGCTAAGTGATAAAGGAGCACACTCAACTCTGCCCCTTACAAGCTCATTCTCACACAACAACACAAGTTTGCACAGCAAAATGAAGCAAACACTTTCTTTTATTAATGAAAATTACATTACAAAATTACAATGCCATCACATGGCCTTTCATTACATCATTTGCAAATTTGAAGCAGATTCACCTTAGATTCTCACTAGTCTAACTTCACTGACTCGTTTCTCTCATTCTGGTTAGATTTCTCTTCTTGCCAACCCCTCATACTACGGGCTACTCCACCACCACCACTCACACCTATAACTCCAACACTCTCAACTCTCCTTGTGCTTGTATTCCTTCAGCTTCATATAATGTTCTAATTCTCTAGGTCGACCTTCACATTCTTCTCTCCTGTTGTCGTGGTACCACCATGTTGTCCAATGGTCACCCAATATTTCCTGACAGTTACATGGTTATCTGTACCATCAATTCTCATTCGTTCCCTAGTAAGTCATCTTCCAGTCATTTGATGCATTCCCGTAAATTTGTTTAACCTGGTCGATTAACAACAATGATGTAGATTGACGAATGCTATTGTGCCATGTGTCTCTACCAACTCACCATTCAGACAATCCTTGCACCATTTGGGATTCTACCTCCATCATCCTGTTGTGGGTTCCATGAATTTTATAACCAAGTCACAGAGTTGTGAAGTTCCCTAACTCCCCGATCTCTGGACTTGCACTCCTTGCATCACCTTTTTGTCCCTCCGTCATTACCTCCTTATTGTTGTATCGAAGAGACCACCTCAAGAGTCCTGGCAATGATAGTATGTCACTTTGATCAACACATTAGTTCGATATGGGTCCACCCTTCCAATTTGTTGCCACGTAATTCACAACAAGGATGTGAATTACATGACCAATCATCAATCACCACCATCATGTCGGGTCCCACATGTCATCCAACCTTCCATCATCCCATCACTAAGACTCATTATTTTTTCCCACTGATAGCCTATAGTCACTCCGATGTATGCGTCATCGTTCTATCACTGGATCTCGCTCCCCCATCCTATCGATACACTCAAGTCCTCTTGATGAAATTCGTTGATATGATTTATGGCATGTTGGGCTATCGCTGGGACATCAAATAACATCCTGCCGATCACTTAGTCTCCTGCTAATGAACGCAACCCCATTTCACTCTTCCACCACCAGGTCATCGCTAGGACATAAAATAGGGTCTTGTAGAAATGTTAATCTCCCATCGATGCCACCAACTCCTAAAGAGATATCGACCCATCGTTGGGACATCAGATGTTGTCTTGCTGATAAGTAATCCTCCTGCCAATGTAACTCACACACTGCTCACTCACTATTTCCATTAATATGTCATTGGGACCAAGATAAATGTACCACCAATATGCTAAAGTCTTGTCGATAGAACATGATTAGCCCTTAGTTGATCAAACAACACAAAAAATGATGCAGGATTGTTCTTGGTTCTGGATGCTCCTACATCAGACACCTGGGGTAGGAAGAATTCTATGAATATGGATTCACAAAATAGGGTTGAGTGGTAGTACCACTCTTTCAAACTACAAACAGTCCTCAACCAACCCCTTTGCTGAAATTGGTACCTTCATTGGCTTCTTCTTTCTCCTCTTCCAACACTTAGCTAGAACAAAGAAACCTCCTACATGTGGAATCAACCCCACCAAATCCTAACCACCTCCTCTGAATGCATCTCTCATTCACCTTTGATCTTATGGGATTCAACCCACCACAATTTTTCTACCTCCACCAATTTGCATTTGCACTTAACTTTGTAACACCATGCAAATCCTTCTTTGTATACCAATCATTCCGAACCATCTCATATGCCACTACCCTATCCATCTCAACATTATGCATTACCTCCTTCACTGGTAACACTACATCCACTTGTTCATTTTCACCCTTGCATATGATGTTGTACTCCTCTCTCTGTATTCCTTCTAAAAGAAATTTTCCAGCTACAACCATTTCCCTTTCTGCATTCATTCCAATTTCACAATCAAAATATTTATCCTTTCTATCCTTAGTGACTTCTTCTATCACAAAATTTGTTTCCCCACTACTGAATGCCATTGTCTTTGTTGTTGCATTGAACAACTTCTCTATCTCTATGATCTCTTCCTGAAGAAGCTCTTGTTCTTCATTGGGTTCTTCATCGAACACTGGATCCTCATACATCACTACATCATCTTCAACTACTGGAATTCTTCCTTCATTAGCACTCTTTTCTTCAACCATTGCCACTTGGGTTTCTTCTTCTTTAGGGACCTCCATTGCTCTCCACTTTTCAGTGGTTGCTACCACCTTTGGATCTTCATCCTTCATGTTTTCTAATAGACATCCTTCAATTTCAAGTTATGGTTCTTCAACCTAGACATCCTCTTCCTCGGTGTCATATGCTTGACACTCTACTGCATATTCTTTCCTTTCTTCAATCAAAACATCATTAGTTAAAAATTACCTTCATGTCTTGTCTCCTTTTGTTTCCACCTTTCAATCTCATCCCTTAATTCATTTAGTTCCTATTGCATCTCTCTTATTTCCTTTTCTCGAAATATTCTTTTGATTTCCTCTAGTCTAGGAATATTCAAAATCCACTTGATGACAATGCCCTTTCTCTTTTCCATTTTCCAAACCTCTCAAGTTGTAACAAAAATTCTCAACCCTCAGGTCTCACAAATGCAAACTGCCTCCCGTTTGGTGATCTATTTACAAATCTTCAACACCTTCAGATGTTACCCACACACTCTCAATGCTCTAATAAACCTTCAAACCCTTAGGTTTGCATATGTGAATTGCCTCACATTCAACAATCTATTCACAAATCCAAGAAATATCTCACTCGCACAACCATCCTCTACCCAACAAAGACCCTGGAAGATGCTTCCTCTACCCATTCTCTCTTAGTGGAGGAACTCTACACCTTCTACCTAGCTTTATCTCTATTGGAGGATAGAAGTTATAGACCCTCTTTCATGCCTACAACAAACATGCTTTCCATAACTCTTCTTAACTCATCATCCGCAGGTCTTCTGGCTTCAACCCACACTCACAGGTCCTGCTGCAACTGCCTCACATTCAATGCTTTGTTATAGAATTAGGACAACCAGCTCTGATATCACTAATGAAGGAGCACACTCAACTCTTCACCTTACAAACTCATACTCACATAACAACACAAGTTTGCACAACAAAATGAAGCAACCACTTTCTTTTATTAATGAAAATGACATTACAGAATTACAATTCCATCACATGGGCTTTCATTACATCATCTACAAATCTGAAGTAGATTCACCTTAGACTCTCACTAGTCTAACTTCATTGACTCATCTCACTTATTTTGGTCGGCTTTCTCTTCTTATCAACCCCTCATACTACGGGCTACTCTGCAACCACCACTCACACCTATAATTCCAACACTCCTGGCTCTCCTTGTACTTGTATTCCTTTAGCTTCATATATTGTTCTAATTCTCCAAGTAGGCCTTCATGTTCTTCTCTCCTGTTGTCGTGGTACCACAATGTTGTCCAATGATCACCCATATTTTCCTGACAGTTACATGGTTATCTGTATCATCAATTCTCATTCGTTCCCTAGTAAGTTGTCTTCCAGTCATTCGTTGCATGCTTGTAAATTCATTTAACCTATTCAATTAACAACAACGATGTGAATCAATGAATGATATCATGCCATGTGTCTCTGCCAACTCACCATTGAATCAATCATTGCACCATTTAGGTCTCTACCTCCATCGGTCTGTCGTAGGTTCCATGAATTTTATAACCAAGTCGCGGGGTTGTGAAGTTCCCTAGCTCCCCGATCTCCCAACTTGTACTCCTTCCATTTCATTTTCATCCCTTCGTCCTTTCCTCCTTATCATTGTATCATAGAGACCACCTTAAGAGTCCTATCGATGATAGTATGTCACTCTGATCAACACATCAATTTGATATGGGTCCACCCTTCCAACTTGTTGCCACATAATTCACAACAAGGATGTGAATTACATGACCAATCATCAATCACCACCATCATGTCGGGTCCCACATGTCATCCAACCTTCCATAACCCCATCATTGAGACTCATTATCGTTTCCCACCAATAGCCTATAGTCACTTTGATGTATGCATTATCGTTTTATCATTGGAACTCACTCCCCCGTTCTACCGATACACCCAAGTCATCCCGATGTCATTCGCTGATATGATTTATGGCATGTCGTGTTGTCCCTGGGACATCAAATGTTGTCGTGCTGATCACTTAGTCTTCCATCGATGAATGCAACCCCATTTCACTCTTCCACCATTGGGTCATCACTGGTACATAGAATAGGGTCTCGCCAAAATGTTAATCTCTTGCCAACGACATACATACCGCCAACTCCTAAAGAGATATCGACCCATCGCTGGGACACCAAATGTTGTCTTATCGATAAGTATCCTCTCGCCGATGTAACTCACACAATGTTCACTCATTGTTGCCATTAGTATGTCATTGAGACCAGAAGAAACATCCCATTGATATGCTAAAGTTTTGTTGATAGAACATGATCAACCCTTATTTGATCAGACAACACATAAAACGATGCAGGATTGTTCTTGGCCTTGAATGCTCCTGCATCACTAAGACTAATGTACATTTGAGTAATTGTACATCATTTAGAGATTTGTGTACTCATTTAAAAAATATTAAAGAAAAATTCCTTGCATCAAACATGCTCAAATATGGATAATCATATCAATCCTCCAACTCTTTAAAAATTTAAAAATCAGATATTTTTTAAGTGTAATAATTCAAATATTAATGTTCTAAGTTGATACTACCTATACTCTTTCTTCTTCTAAATAATTTAATGCTCCTATAAAATTCATAAAATTAGAATAATCCTTTGAAATTTTTTTAGACATTTTATTAAGATCTAATTTGATAACTCTTCATCCAAACCATTGATGAGATCCTAATAATCCACTTCCAAAGAGTCATAGTGAGCAAGAATTTTATAATTCTCATCTAGAGTTATTGGACATTATGTACAAAATGATGTATTTATTTGAAGCATAAAGTACAATGTCTCATTGATAACAACATGATTCATGTTGAGTCTATTCATAAAATTGTAAAACCTTTAGTTACACTTTTAAATCAATTTTTTACAATCATAATAATATTTTTACCATCTATCCAAAAATTTTAAGGTATACAATGTTGTTGTTATGGATGTTACACATAAAGATAATGATACTATGTATGATTATCATGTCAACTAAATATCATGTATCAAATTTATATATTTTTGTGCATACAATTGAAATAGGATAAATCTTCTTCTCCTCCATCTTCATTGATTTTAATATCTAATTAAAGGATCCAAAAATTAAAATATTTTAATTGAAAACTCATGTGCATGCTGTACCAATTAATTATCATTTAAAAAACCTAGTGAACTAGTATGGCATCCAAAATATCACTTAGCTAAGTCATAGGATCAAAAACCTTATGCTAAGCCTAGTTTTTATTTGAACGTGATAATACAAAATAAACAAATGAATGCCACACATATTATAATTGTAACAAAACATAAGTATGAACTAAATGAGATTCTCTTCATCTAAAAGTTTCATACACCCCTTTAGCTATACACAAAATGTATTATCTTAATTTCTCTACCAAAAGACGTGATATATTAAATCTACCATGCTATGTGATCAGAAGTGAATAAGAGGCATGTTTATATATAATTTCAAGTCACTTCATTACATTAATTACTTTGAACCTACGCATTAACTATTTTCTCATATGGCTAAATACTTTATTCCTTTGAATGTAACCAATTATGCTCAATTAAGTAATATAATAGGGGACAGGGGCCCAAAGTAGGGCGAGAGCCTATATGGGTGACAAAAGTAGTCCCATGTGGGCCCCACAATAGACTTGATTAATACGAAAATGTAAATCAGTTTTCACCCACAAAGTCAACAAAGTTACATGTATCACTATACTGTCAAAATTATATTATAATCAGAGAATATTTGTCCCATAAACAAATAGATATTCACAGTCTTACATGTCAGAGAATATTCAAAGCACATTTGACACGAAAAATATACAAGCCATATTGCTTGTTACTGGCCCCTCGGTTTAAAACATGTGCTCAAAATATAAAATTAGTATAACCCAAGCTCCCCTATAATGTTACCACTTGCATTGCATCACAACCAACTTTCGGGCACTTGGGATGCCACGAGTAGAACTACGAGCCAAGAATTTCCCATCACCAAATCCAATCTAGATGAACCCCCATCCCACTTTCCCACCAACACAACACTCAAACGAAAAGAAATAATTCATATGTGTCCCATCTGTCAAATCAAACGTCTCTACTATTGGTTCCTCCTATTTTTCCCACCTACAACCACCAAAATCTCATGTCAAGCAAACAAGGATTGCATGCCATTAATACATACAAACTCTGAAATTGAAGGCATCTGATGAAGATTTCAAATTTGAAAATAAAAGGATAGGAATTAAAGACTCCACACCAAACTAGCATTAAACATATAAGGATATTTTCAAATTCAAAAATGCATTACTTAATCTCTTACAATTTCCATTTAGTACATCTCACTTTCATTATCAGTTATACAATTTGGTCCAGAAATATGAAGAAAGTCCAGAGGCAACAACACCAACATCCTAACAAGCTATAGGTATTCTACTGCTACAAATTCTAGCGGCCTATGAATGCAAACATGTTGTATGGGATGCCAATTTTTATCACATTGACTTGTAACTCAATATCTAGGGTTTCAACTTACACTTTATATGAATGTCAAGTCATTTCAATTCAAGTTCAGGGTTTCACTAGTTTTCCTTTCCTCTATATTCGTCCATGCACGACGTTTACCCTGCATTGTTCATTTCAATATATTGTCTTATTCCTAATCTTGTATTATTCATTGCACGACGTTTACTCTGCATTGTGCTTTTCATATTTGCTTCTTTATATGAAATATGAAATGGGTTTGACTGGTTTAAATGGTTTTTCATTACTATTAGATTTGTTTGACAAAATATGGAAAGGGTTTAACTAGTTTTCATCCATGCACTTGTATTCGTGTGTTTGTCATTGCACAAACTTTAACTCTGCAATTTGTTTATTATTCCAAAATATGGAAATGGATACAATATATTTGCTTGTTACTAGGAAATATTCATAGGGCTTTAATGCTTATCATTTCGAGGGTTTCTACCATGCATTTGCATTCATGTCTTCCTCATTGCAAGACTTCATCTCTGCAATTTTCTTATAATATTCTCATGTTATTCCAAAATATGAAAATGGTATGACTGGTTTTCATTTTGAAGATATTCTAGCATGTTTATGTATTATTCAGTTCTTCCATGCACAATAGTTATGTCTGTGAAATTCTTTTTTCATTTGATTGTTACTACCAAACATGGAAAGAGTTTCACTTGTTCAAAATTACAGGGTTTTCTCTTTAAAAGTGCATAAACTTTAACTCTGCAATTTTCCTTTAATATTTGTTTGTTATTCCCAAATATGAAAATGGATTCACTTGTTTTCATTCCAAAGTTATTCAGTCACACAATTATATACATATATATACATATTGTACATGGAAGAAAAAAATAATACATAGACATATTTCCATACTTATATATTTCCATACATATATATGGTGTGACTGGTTTTCATTTCGAAGATATTCTACCATGCAATCGTATTATTCTATTTTTCCATTCACAATAGTTCTGTCTACAAAATACAATTTTTATTTCATTGTTACTACCAAAATTTTTTATGGTTTCATTGTTTCACAATTATAGGGTTTTCTGCCATGCACTTGTAGTCCTCTCTTTGACAATGCACAAACTAACTCTGCAATTTGCCTTTAATATTTGTTTGTTATTCCCAAATATTGGTGTAGGGGCACCAAGTTCATTTTTGCAAATTTGTTCAAACAACGTCATTTGATAGATTTTAGGGTGTTTTGATTCTTTTGAGTCCAATAAGGTCATAATAGACCATTTTTGATGTAATTTGAGTCACTAGAGGTTCACTTTGCAAAAGTTGCAAAACATTGAAAAGTTGTCATATGCAAACAATTGAAAAAATGCAAAAATGTGGAAGACCAACAGTCATGAAGCTCAAAAGTTGGCTAGGTTCAGTTTGTTGGTTAGTTTTCGGTGTGTCAAATTTAAAAAATCCTCTCACAATTTGAGGCAGGGTTTTGATGTACATCTTGTTGAAGAAAACAAATAGAAACTTTGATTTTCTATGTTTTTCAGTGAAATATGTTGCTCCCATGATCTGTATGGCCTCATACATTCTCCATTTGATATGAATTGAACTGTAATTGATAGTGGAAGGAGTCTTCTTCAATTTGGCTATGATTGGGTAGATTTTCATTGGGTATAGAGGTAGTTTGAAGGCTTTTACTGAGGATGGGTCTGTAAACCCTGTTTAAGGGTTTGAAGGTGATAAAATGGATTGTTGACCCATTCCACTGGTAGAGTAGGCTGTAAACTAGTGGAATGGGTATCATTAGGGTAGGTTTAGATGTTAGTCTAGGATTTTGGAGCAGGGAGTAGGGTTTGGAGGAATTTGAATGCTGATCTAGTTGATGTTATGTGAGTTTCTGGCTTAAAATAGATGGCTATAAGTTGTAGTTTGATGAAATTGTAGTAAGGTTGGGAGATGATTTATTAAGCATGTACAGACATATGATGATGCGTTTAAGGAATTGGTAAGGTGGAATAAGGCTTGGAGGTTGAAGTTTTAGTAAACCCTCCTTGTTTCAAGCATAGAAAGGTCTAAAGCAAGGGTTTTGTGTTTTGATGCATTAGTGAGAGTTCCAATTACCAAAATTTGTTGATTATGAGATTGAAGATTGGGAGAGAGTTTAGTTGGGTGTTGCTATGTAAAAGTGGCCTATTTAGGCTAAGGGGAAGTGTAGTAGTAGTGATTTGAGGGATATATTCTAAAGGAACCATATGAGATTTTGAGATATGTTTTGAAAAGGCTTAAAAGGTGTTTGAAACATCTTTTGGTTTCTAGGTTTGAGGGGTATTTTTGAAAGTTGTGCTTAGAAAACACTATTTTCATTACTACAAGAAGAATTGGAAGGAATTGAGGAAATGTGCCAAGATAGGGTTTTCAAGAATGAAAAGCTGTTTGAAACACTTTGAATTGTGATTGTTTGTGGTTTTCCTCCCTACTCTACATGAATTGGTATCAGAGCATAGGTATTAGATCTTTTGAGGGTGAAAATTTGAAGATTGAAGAAGAGAAAAGTGGAAAGTTGAAGGATAAGATGCCTCCTAAAGGTAGTGTAGTACTTGCAAAGGAGATTAAGTTTTTGAAAGAGTCACAAGAAGCAATATTAGCTAGGTTTGCAGCATTAGAGACAAGTCAAAGAAGAGGAAAGGCCACTGAAGAGGAAAGTAACCGAGAGGAAGAGGGTGAGGATTAAAACCCTCCAAGTGGAAGAGTCCAAGGCGATGATTTGGATTCAGATGAGAGAATGATGGTGAAGATGTTCAAGGATGCTAGAGGAGATGCTTTTGGTGAGAAAATAGATGTGCAAATGTATAATGGAAAGTTGGATGATGAAGAGGTATTGGATTGGATAGATGCACTGGATAACTACTTCAAGTATAAGGAGGTTGTAGATGATCAAAAGGTAAAGTTTTCTAAGACCAAATTGAAAGTTCCTGCTTTGACATGGTGCAATTATGTTCAAGAGGAAAGATTGAAGAAGGGGAAAACAAAAATTAGTTCATGGGATAGGATGGTGTCAAAGATCAAGAGTCATTTTTTTCCAAGTGATCATGCTATACAAACATTCAAGAAGCTGCAAATTTTAAAGAAGAAGGATAAAGATGTCATGGCTTACACTGAAGAATTTCACAAGTTGAGCATTAGGGTTGGTCACGTTGAAGATGAAAATGAAAAGATTGCAAGGTATATGTGTGGGATAAGGTATCAAATTCAAGATGAATTAAGTTTGGATATGCCTAAATTAGTTGAAGAATGTTTCCAATTGGCTGCTAGGGTAGAAGAGAAACTGAAAATAAGGCAAGAAAGAAAAGGAAGAGGCAGAGGCAACACCAATAGAGGAAGAGGTACAAGGCAGACTTATGAAGACCAAGAAGATACATGCAAAAACAAAGACCAAGTTGCTGATCAAAGAGGTGGCTTTAGAGGTTTTGGAGGAAGATTTGGTGGAGGTAGAGGTTCAAGTTCATTTTTAGGTAGATTTTATCATTGCAATTAGTTTGGCCATGTAGCATGGAGGTGTCCACAGAAACAAGGTTCTACTTCAAGTGGTGGTGATAAGATGGTACAATTGGTACAAGAGGATGATTGTGAGAGTATTCATTCTCCTATCAACTTGTTGCTCTAGAAGTTTGGGAAACTTTGATGGTTAGAAGAACACTCCTTAAGGAATCCAAGGAGAACAAGATGACTCAAAGAAGAACGCTTTTCAAGACCACCTGCAAGTGCAAAGGAAATGCATGTAAGGTAGTGATAGATTTAGGGAGTACTACTAATATGGTGTCTAATGAAATGGTTGAAAAAATGAAGCTAGAGAAAATTCCTCATGAAACACCTTATAGAGAGTCTTGGTTGAATGATGATCAATCTATTTTGGTGAATGAAAAAGCTTTGGTTGAGTCTAACATTGGTGGATATAAGGACAAGATTCTTTGTGATGTATTTCCCATGGATTGTTGTCATTTGTTACTTGGAATACCATGGAAATTTGATAGACATGCCATTTACGATGGAAGAAACAATACGCATCAGATTGAGAAAGATGGAAGTACTTTTACATTAACTCCATTGGTGGAAGATGTGAAGGAACAAACCAAGGTAGCTAAGGTGATAATGTTTTGCAAGGAGTTTATAACATTTATGGAAGGAAAAAATGATGAGTTTGCAGCCACTATAAAGGAAGAAGATGTTGAGACAACAAGTTTGAAGAGTGATCCAATGTTGGAAGGAAAGATTAATGAATTGATGACAAAAATAGGTCAAGATAAGGTCAAGGATGAATTGGTTGAGGAAGTGCAAGATTGGCACGATAACATTATGATAGGGAAAG
Source organism: Sequoia sempervirens (assembly GCA_007258455.2). Classification (NCBI taxonomy): domain Eukaryota; kingdom Viridiplantae; phylum Streptophyta; class Pinopsida; order Cupressales; family Cupressaceae; genus Sequoia; species Sequoia sempervirens. The sequence continues at coordinate 79,441,069 of VDFB02109042.1, read as the reverse complement.
TACTTTGTTCTGTGGTTTCAAAAGATGTTAGAAGGAAGTTTAATTCTATTACTACAGAGGTTTATGAACTTGATAACACAAAGGTTCTTGAGGCAGATAAACTAAAAGAAGAAATGAAGGGAAAAGGTAAGGTAATCCAAGGTGAATGACAAGAGAAAATTTGTGAATTTAGGAATGCAACGAAGGTAAAGAAGAAAGAAGTCCAAGACAAGATTGAGAGAGGTCAGTTTGTAGGCGTCAAAGCAAGTTCAACATCAGTTTCAGTTGAGGGAAAGCTAAGAGGACATACAATAGGTCAGCTTGTGAAGGTGGAGCAATACCTAAGTGGCAACAAGTTCAAATGTGCAAAGGATGACACTAATCTTCAATATCTGATCCAGTGGAAGGGATCACCACATGAAGGAGAATTTGGAGCACAAGAAGGTGGAATGATCAAGCATGATTTACTACAATTTTGTCCTTAAACGGACTTGAGGTCTTTTCAGGCCGAGTGTATGGTGCAGGGGCACCAAGTTCATTTTTGAAAGTTTCGTCAAAAAAGATCATTTGATAGAGTTTAGAGTGTTTAGAGTCTTTTGAGTCCAATAAGGTCATATTAGACCATTTTTGATGTAATTTGAGTCAGTAGAGGTTCACTTTGCAAAAGTTGCAAAACATTGAAAAGTTGTCATATGCAAAAAATTGAAAAAATGCAAAAATGTGGAAGACCAATGGTCATGAAGCTCAAAAGTTGGTTGGGGTCAGTTTTTTGGTTAGTTTTTGGCATGTCAAGTTTAAAAAAGCATCTCACAATTCGAGGCAAGGTTCTGATGTACATTTTGTTGAAGAAAACAAATAGAAACTTTGTTTTTCTATGTTTTTAGTGAAATTTGCTGCTCCCAAGATCTGTACAGCCCTGTACATTCTCCATTTGATATAAATTGAACTGTAATTGATAGTGGAAGGAGTATTCTTCAATTTGGTTGTGATTGGGTAGATTTTCATTGGGTATAGAGGTAGTTTGAAGGCTTTTATTGAGGATGGGTCTATAAACCCTGTTTAAGGGTTTGAAGGTGATAAAATGGATTGTTGACCCATTCCACCAGTAGAGTAGGTTGTAAATTGGTGGAATGGGTACCATTAGGGTAGGTTTAGATGTTAGTGTAGGATTTTGGAGCAAGGAGTAGGGTTTGGAGGAATTTGAATGCTGCCCTAGTTGATGTTTTGTGAGTTTTTGGCTTAAAATGGATGGCTAAAAGTTGTAGTTTGATGAAATTGCAATGAGTAAGGTTGGGAGATGATATATTAAGCATGTTAAGAAATATGGTGATGTGTTTGAGGAATTGGTAAGGTGGAATAAGGCTTGAAGGTTGAAGTTTTAATAAACCCTCCTTGTTTCAAGCATAGAAAGGTCTAAAGCAATGGTTTTGTGTTTTGATACATTAGTGAGTGTTCCAATTACCAAAAGTTGTTGATTCTGAGTTTTTATAGCCTAGTTAAGGTCCTAAAATGGAGATTGAATATTGGGAGAGAGTTTAGTTGGGTTTTGCTTTGTAAAAGTGGCCTATTTAGGCTAAGGGGCAGTGTAGCAGTAGTGATTTGAAGAATATATTCCAAAGGAACCATATGAGATTTTGAGATATGTTTTGAAAAGGCTTAAAGGGTATTTGAAATATTTTTTGTTTTTTGGGTTTGAGGGGTATTTTTGAAAGTTGTGCTTATAAAAAACTATTTGGATTACTACAAGAAGAATTGGAAGGAATTGAGGAAATGTGCCAAGATAGGGTTTTGAAGAATGAAAAGTTGTTTGAAAAACTTTTAATTGTGATTGTTTGTGGTTTGCCTCCCTACTTTGCATCAAATATGAAAATGGATTCACTTGATTTCATTTCAAAGATATTCTGCTATGCAATTATATTATTCTCTTCCTATATATGTATTTTTCTATATATATATTGTGCATGGAAGAACAAAATAATGCATATATATATATTGTGCATGGAAGAATAAAATAATACATAGAAATATTTCCATACATACATACATACATACATACATACATACATACATATCTATTCGTATATGTATCTATATGTAATTGTTACTATGAAATTTGTTTTATATATTTATGTTTGGCTCTCCACATTTCATTGTTAGGCTCTACACTCAAGAAAGCTCCCTTTCTCTTTCACTTGAGGTTTTCTACCTCACTACGCCTGTACCATTGTATTTCATTTTGACAATGTTTAACCAATGTTTGTTCATGTCTCACTAAACAAATCTACTCTAAGTAATTTAAATTAAAATAATAAAATTGAACAAACTGTCAACATGCACAATAAAGCCAATTGTATTACAATTTTTTCATAAAAACCAAGCAAAATAAAGACAATAAAAAAAAACTATTCATGCACAATAAAGACAATTTCATTACAAATTGTGGACACTTGCATTACAAACTATTCATAAAAACTAGAGCATTGAATTGCAAAATGTCAAGATGCATATTAAATAAATGCAAACTGTTCATGCATCATTGTGACTTCAACAGTGTTCAATTTTTTGTTTTTTTTAACTACTCTAAACATCTTTTTTAACATCTACAGGTGCAATCTAAAGGTAAATTGAGGTCAAAACCAAAAACCAAGATTGCAAAGATGTCATCTCGTACACATAAAGACACTGTAATAGTCCCCAATGTGTAACAACTGGTTGTAGAAGAAAACACAAATCCAAAACCTATTGAGGTTGTCTAGGAGGTTTTTGTACCACCAATTATATGGGAAAGAGCATCAAAGGAAAGGGAATGGTCATTAGAGGACATGAACATGGCACTAGAGGATGTTGAAACAAATGGGATGTCGATGAGAGCTGTTACGAAGAAGTGGAAAATCCTAACTACAACACTTAGCACTTGGTTAGGTGGCCTGAGCACTACTTCAAAGAAGGGTCCACCAACAGTCTTGACAGAAGACGAGGAGGGTCTAATTGTGAAGTAGTACACAAATATGGCTGATATTGGCCACGAGCTTGAGATTATGAATCTCAAGTAAGAGGTTGCTCATATATGCTAGACTAGACCCAACCCTTTCATGGAGCGTCTTCCTGGAAAATCATGGTGGACTAGATTCAAGAGGCACCATCCAAAATTGACCTTGCGAATAGGTGAAGGTCTTGAAAAATATAGGCAGGTAAACCTTAGACTTGAAATAGTAGATGATTTTTTTAGAACGCTGAAAATAGTATATGAAAGTACCCCATATGGTCCTGACAGAATTTGGAACTGTGATGAAATAGGCATTCAAGCTAGAAGAAATGGAACTATAAGGGTCTTGGCACGACAAGGCAGTAGTAATGTCTCCTACATCATTCCAAAAAGTAGAGAATGGATAACAATTTTATGCTGTGTTAATGGATCTAGCCAAACCATACCTGGTTTCTATCTATTCAAGGGAAATATAGAGATAGATAATTACATTGTGAACTGTGAATGATGCAAAACTATGGAAACCCAAGCACATGCTTGGATGACAAAGGAGATTTTCTATGATTGGATGGAACATTTTTCATGTGTCGGTTCTTGGGGGTGTGACCTAGTAATAGGCACCTGCTGATTTTTGGTGGTCATGGAAGTCACGTTGCATTGCCAACTATCCAAGAGGCAAGGAGGTTAGGAATTGACCTCCTTACACTACCTGCTCATACTTCTCACATGATACAACCTTTGGATGTTAGCGTGTTTTAACCATTCAAGCAATATTTCAAATCAGAATGACCAAATTTTCTCACTAGATTCCCCAATATTGATATCAGAAGGGAAAAATTGATGGAGTTAGGCAACAAGGCACTGAGAAGAGCTATGACTCAAACCAACATAAAAGTTGTCTTTAAAAGGATGGGATATGGACCCTCAATTTTGATGCACTCAAGGGCGACATGCATCCCACCGAGACGTACGAGATTGTTGACACCAACGATGCTTCTGCAGTGCAGAACATCCTTAGTCTTTTTGGACTTGATGTTTCAACAAATGAACTTTCACAAACATTGCAGACTCCAAAAGATACTCAAGTGCATGAAGGTTCAGAGCAAAAAGTTGAGGACATGGACAACCAACCCACACAAGAAGACATGGGGAATTTCACATTCCCATCTCCAAGACCCACACCTCCAGAAGAAACAATGCACTATTATGTAGATTGCAACAACGAAAGTCAGGGTACACTAGACTAGGTGGAGTTTACTGACTCCCAAGTCAATGAAACAATTCAAACCAAAAGTGGTTCTCAGATCAGTAAATTTCTTAAGCTACCAACTCATAGAGTGAATGGAAGAATGAGAAAGTCTACTGGTGGTGCTCTTTAGGTGAGCTGGTAGTCTCAGTTGTTGACTGTTGATAGTTACATGACTCTCATAATGGAGTAGGAACAGAGAAAAAAAGAACTGGAAGAATTAAAAATTAGAAAGAGGCAACAAACTAAGGACAAAAAGGCAACACAGATTCTAGTCTTGGAGTAGAAGGAACAAAAGAAAATTGAAAAGGAAATTGAGCGCAAGGAAAGAGAGCAACTAAAACAGTTGCAAAAAAAGGAAAAAGAGCAGAAGAAGGAGCAAGAGAGGATACAAAAAGAACAAGAGAAGAAGAAAAGGGAGATCGAGGCTGCCCATAGAGCATTGATACGAGATAGATGCTTAAGAAATCCCACAACTCCTTTATCTGATAACCATAGTTACTTTTGAGATATAACCAATAATAACATCCCTCTATTTTCTGTAGACAATGTGTGTTTCAGTCCCAACTCATCTCAAGTTAGCTACACTCAATTTCCAATTGGCCAGACTTCTTCACCATTAACTTCTTCAAATGTAAGTTTCACACAACTAAAAAATGCAAATGCAAATCAATTTATGGCAAGTCTAAATGCAATAGTAGGAGATGAGAACACATCTCTAGATTCATTCCTTGGAGCATTCGACTGAGTTTGGGAGGGACCAACTGAAACAGTGCCTTATATCTTGGTTTTTTTTTGGTTGTAGTTGGGGATGCCATTTTTATTGTGCTGCATCTATTTATAAATGTGAACTAAATCTATTTATTAATGTGATGCAAGTACCTTGGTTGACTTTGTGGGTGAAAATTGTTTTACAATTGCATATTAAGGCGCTCTAGTGTCAGGCCCATTGATGACTATGTCAATACCTTTTTTATGGTTTTCTTATAATCTACATTTCAGAAAATTTATTGTATGCAAATATTCTATTTCAATTTTTTTTACCACAATTGCTATGTTTATAATATCTATTCTACATTTGTGAAAATATATTCTATGCAGATAATCTATTTCAATTTTTTTTACAACAATTACTATGCTTATAATATCTATTCTACATTTGTGAAAAAATATTCAATGCTGATAATCTTATACAACATTTCATACAATACAGTCTATGCTGTTAATTTAACATTTGAAATTGCATGTGAATACATTTCATATAGTCATTAAAAAGGTCTACTAGACATGTCTAAAATCCACAACACTTCATAACAAAATACTTGATGTAATCTATCCTTTTGTATATTAGTAGCTCAATTGAAATTTACTTTTAGGCTATACCTCTTCAAAAGATAACATGTATGTATGTCTTATCTCAAATTTATTTGTTTCGGTACATTATAGTTCACTTTTGTTTTGTGAATGGTAGAGATGGTGATGGAACCTACAAAATTTTGATGTTCCATCTCAAAGCCTTTTCACATTTTGGCTAATACCTATGGGGTTGGGAGTTTATTTTCTCTTCATGATTGAGGGGTTCTATTTCATTGTTGACTTCCTATTGCCTGTTGGTGGTCACTTAAGAACATCTTGTGTCATTCACTATCATTGGGTAATTGGTCCCTCGTGCCTAGGTCTGAATGTTTTAATTTTTATAAGGATAAGTAGAGGGACCCTTTTTGGCCTTTACATCCTTTACATTTCATGACTTAGAATTTTTTAAGCCCCTTCACATCATCCTAGAGGGTCTCCTCCTAAGAACAACTTAAGTGCACATGCTTAAGGTTTTCACTAAAGTCCCATCGACCATCTTACTTTATTGCTCATCGCTGATTACTTCAGAAGTGCATGTCTCGAATTGGCGACGAGCGATGAAGTAATATTTCTTTGACATCACTCATCGCAAATAGCTGCCAAAGCTCTTAATTTGAATTAGTGATGAGCGAGGTTCATTGGAATTATGCTCTTAGTTTCATCATGTTTCATTGATATGTTTTAAGTGCTAAGTTCCACATTAGCGATGCCCAATACAAAAATGTCACTATGAAGATCTCTCATCACTGATTGCTTGCAAACTGTATGAGGAGAATTAGTGATGAGAGATGGCCTGATGTTTCTATATTTTATCGCTCATCACAGATTCATTCTTGAGCCTAATTTTCAAAACCGCGATGAATGATGAGATTCTCTGAAAGGTTTCTTTCAGATATATGATAAGATCTTATGTGCGATGTCTTTTGTACCATTTATTTTCATGCAGGTGTACGTGTCTAAATCTGATTTCTTCACTGCATCTCCCATCACCGATAGGAAAAAAGGTGCAAAGTTTGAATTAGCGATGCACAATGGAAGGATAAACATGATCAAGGATGAGCCAAAAATCTGAAGGCTGAGATTTCATCGCGGGGATGTTGACATCGCTAATGAGGTCGATGAAGGATGAGATGCATCTGTGATAGGTGATGGCTATTGCTAGAGAAGGCAACGTGTTAGAATCTTGAGGACATTGTATAAAGCAAAAGGAAAGTAGCAAGGTGAATTGATAACCATTGATGTGGTTTTAAAACAGGATGATCCAACAGACTAAACTTCATCGTGGCAATACTTTCATCATTGATTACACCCTAAAATTTGGGGAAGATCAGTGATGAGCGATGAAGTGTATAAGGAAACATTCTCTCTAAAAAACATTGGTCTTATGTAATTTTCTGATATTAATGAAGGAGCATAGATTATGTTGGTGATACATGCTAACTTTTAGATCACGTATGATTAATCAATATTAAAGGAGAACATGGCAACATTTGAGGTGGTATCGCTTTTCTCTAGGAACAAGTTGCTAATGGCTGAAAAACAATGCTCATGATCTCCATAGGTAAAGTTTTAATTGTTTTAAGATCAACAGCCTAGATTCAAAGCTGAGATTATTAAGTTATCAACTCGCTTGTGTGAGGAGTCCTTGAATCATTAATTCTGCATGCTCTAAATTGTCTATTTAATGCAGGTTGATCATTGTTAATTTTCACCATCATTCTAGTCTGCAGTGAATGTAAGGTATAGTGTGAAGAGGAGTGAGAGGTTGTTTGCTTTTCCTAAGTTGAACATTGAGTGTTCTTGTCTTGAGTAAGTTGGTTTTAAATTGGGTTCTCTAGTCTGGTGGAATTTCCATGCGGGGTTGGTTACAATTGTCTAGGCTTGTAGGTGTGTTTCACTATAGCTTTGTCTTAAATTGTTAAATTCTGCTTGTTCTGGAGATGGGGAAAATTGGTGTGACAATTCGGCCTGTTAGAAGGTCTAGCCGACTGAATGTATTTGAGTATCATCAGGATATAACTGAGCAAGAAGCCTAAGCTTCTCCCAATGTTTCAAAGGGTAAAAGGAGGGCTAGAGGTCATAAGAAGAAATCAATTGTGCAGAGTATGTATAGCTTGAGAAACATGACCATTCCAGGAGAAATGGTCAAGTTCAAAGGAAAGGAATTGGCTCAACCAGTGAAGAAGGCCAAGAAAAGGGATAAAAGTCATAGGGCCTACCTGGGAAATCATAATTTTCCTATTGTGCTCTTTGATACTCCTTCAGATGCTGAAGGTGACACTGAATTTGGATATGGCAAATACCTTCTTTCTATGGTGCCATATGGGAGCTCTGACGATGATGTGTTGATGGTCCCTCCAATTTCATCAAGGACAAGGAGCGGTTAGGCATTCTTTGGTGCCGATGACTATGAATAGGGTCACCTCCTTGTTTTTGATTTTGATGACACCATGGTCTTTGCATAGGAGGTATTTGTTTCAATATGTTTGTGGTTTGTCTTTTTCTCTTCCATGTTGATGTGGAGGTCCTCCGACTGATATGATATGGAATCTATTTTGTTCAACATGGACGCGGTGATAGTGACTAGTGGTATCCTGCACATGTGTTTTTTTTTTCCTCCCCTGTTCTCTAATGATTGCATGAAACTACTTGGGAAGTTCTTCGAGGATGCAGTTGAAATTAGGTTTTTGTAATGAAATGAAAATTGTAACTCATTCGAATGCTTGTGGCTCCCCTGTTTATAAAGAGGATTTCATGGCTGATAAGAGAGAGTTTAGAAATTTTGAGTCCAAAATAGGTCAAGGTGAATGCTATGGTCTTGGAGAAAATAAAATGTAAATAGATACATTAGCAAATATATCAGAAGTCGATCTAGGATGAAAGTTATATTGTATGAAAATATTAAATATAGTTTTACAAAGTAATATCAACAATGAAAAGAATATTAGTTCTAAAATATTTCTCTCCTATGTATCTTTCTTCTAAATTATGAATGAAGCTGTTAAGTATAATTTCATTTGTCTTCTGTCATTTGCATTGAATGAATGGCCTTGTTTTTTGCTTCAGTTCAATGAGTTGATTTAATGCTAAAATGAGGTCATTAGTTTGTGGGAAAGGTATATAGGATTTGGTAAGGAAGAAATATTTTAAACACAGTGAGTTAGATGCTACAAAGTGGCATGCTAATAGTCCATTAATTTCTGATGTTTAATCATAATTGTATTACTGATTTGCTGCAAGTTATGACTCCATTATTCCCTTAGATAGGGAACTGGTTATTTTATTAGTTTATCTCATCGCCAACTGAGCTAGTAATGAGGATTTGAAATGGAAATGAATTCTTAATTATACTTTAAATTGCACTACACCAACCTTATCAACGTATTCCTTATAAAAAATAGCAATTTCAAAAGAGGTCTGCCAAGCCTTAGATGATATTGGTTTCTTAAGGAATACATTTGTGCGGAAATGCTCTTGATTAAGTTGAGATATTATGAGCATAAGTAGGATTACCCTCCTGGGTCTCATAGAGCCCGAAGAGAAGAAGTGAAGTTCTAAATGCTTCACTTAAGTGTTGGCCAATCCTCAACCTTGTTGATAATTGATTTTTGGCAGATTGATAGGTAAGGATTGAGATTAAGTTTGGTTCTTAAAAAATAACCAACAAAAATTACAACTCTGCTGGGGAACTACTTGGGAAAATATTTGCAGTCCAACAACTTGCCTTGATAGAGTCACAAAGGTTCTAAATACAATGTTATCACTGATAGTGAGTGGTAACTTTGAAGAACTCTATACCTGTAAGAAAAACAGAGGGTGAAAGAAGAAGAATCTCAAAATGGAATCAATTGATGGAAGCGCCTTCATATGGTTGAAGTTTCATCCTCTACAAAGGAAAAAGTGACTCTATGTGAAGAACGTGATAAAGTGTGATACCTGCAAATATATCCAAGTATTTTCCCTTTTGGTTTTCACTTGAAATAAGAAATAATTATGTATAAGAGTCATTTAGAGATATGGAAGAAAAACTTTATTCCTAATTCAATGAGTTAAAGCACTAAGGAATGGAATAGTTATGGTCATATTGCATACATCTGAGTTAAATTTTGTAAGAACCTAAATGAAATGTAAGAAGTATGCTTACTTTTGTAATATGCCTTTCAAATATTGTAAAGGAATAAACTACACTTGAGCTATGCATTTACCATAGTGTTAGTTTGAAGAATAAATAGAGATACAAAAGAGATGTACTATTCCCCTGTATTCTCTGGTAAAATGTCAAATACAAATATTCCAGTCTTGCAGCTCCTAGAATACCCACAAAGGAAGTTCTATATTGAGAGATATAAGTCTTTAAGCTTTGGAGATATCATAGGTTTCCCTAACAAGATTCTTGATGATGTTAGGAAACATTTACCAAAGTTTGTAGGGAAAAAATATGAGACAACTTCTAAGCACTTAAATGCATTCACAGATGTGATGGGTGGCTTTGAAATAAATCTTGAGGATGTTATCATGAAGTTGTTTGCTCAGTCATTAAAAGAAGATGCCCAAGACTAGTACTCATATTTACCAGAAGGTTCTATAGTTTCATGGAATGCAATTATGATAGCATTTATAGAACAATTTGGTGAAAGGATTAGTCCAAATGAGGTAAGAAGAATATTTAGGGAAATCAAACAAGAGGAAGAAGAGTTAATCCCTTTTAATCTTAGATTCATGAGAGTAGTAAATGATATTCCTGAGTATTTAAGACCTAGTGATGCAGAATGATTCTTACATATCTAGGTGCTTTTGACAATAAAATGAGTTATTTGATAAGGGATAAAAAACCTACAACATTGTAGCATGCATATTGTATTGCTATGGATATAGAAAATACTATTAAGTACTCAATGATGAAAGGGTATATGGCTACAAGTGTTTGTCCTCCTGGTACACATTATAAAGATGAAGTAAATAGGAAAGAAAAGGATGATCAATCTAATGGTAATATGGATGATTCATTTTGTTCATCCTCACAACATATTAATCTTAACCAGAATCAAGACAACTTTTAGCAGTGTTTAGATAATAATGATCAAGAATTGATAATTTATAAGTTATCTAGTATGAAAAGAAGTAAAGAGGAATCACCAACAAAATTACTAGAAAGGTTTTTGGATTCCTTGTTAGAAATCCCTAAAAGGTTGAGACCTAAGGATGCAATTTACATTGACTTTTTTTGTGACATATATGAGCTAGGGCTTAGTCTAAGGAATTAAAACCTCAGGATTTTGATCAAATAATTGATTGGATCAAAATTGCTGAGGAAGAAAAGCATGATTATGAACAAACTGTGAGGTTTCAAAATAGCAATAATGATACCCTTAGTAACAAAGATCAAAAGTTCACTCAAGGGATAAATGGGAATATATTTGAGGGTAAACATATGCATGATAGTACAAGTGATGATATTGTCATATTTGCTGATACTGTTGGTGTATTTTTTGAGGCTAGTAATCAGGGTAATGAAGGTGGGAATTTTAATTATTCTCGCAAGGAATACAATTTTTTGTGTGAGGAAAACTTGAAAGCACCTTTATTTCCCCAAGAATTTGATTGTGTCAATACTCATGGAATTCTGCCTTTACTAGTAAATACATGTATTTCAAATGATCAAATCTTGCAGAGTACTCTAAGTGTTCCAGAATCAGAACTTCCTAATGATCTGATTGGTATTAAATCTGAAGACAAGAGTGCTTATCTTTAGACTCTGGAACCTGATTTTGATGACAAGATGGGTACAAACAGTCAAGAGGGGTGGATTTTTGATTTTTTACATGAAGTAGAAATACGATGTGTAGATATTAATATAGACATGGTTGTTTCTAACCAAAGTTCTACTGGAGAAGGAAATGAAAAAGTCTACTTGAAAGAGTAGAAGTTATGTCATCATGAATTAGTAGAAATATCATTTGAAAACATAGTTCAAAACCCCACTTCTAGTCATATCAATTTTGAGTTAGTTGATCCATCTTTTGAAAAATTTTGATTCTTGTTGAAAGATGATGACTAGGAGGAAGAATCAAATTATGGTATGGGTCCTACAACAAAAAAAAAATTTGATCTCTGGAATCATGTGAGTGATGCTAATTGTGAGAAGGATTGTGCTTTAAGAGACAATGAAAATACCTTGGATTATGAGAAATTGATTTTTCAAGAAAATGAAGCATGGGGCAACATGATTGATTTATATTGTTCTAATGCATATGAATATCAGTTTGAAGAGGAACCTATGTATCAGTGCTTCTTGTTTATTACACAAGATGGGTATGATGTTGATCTAGATGAATCTGTTATCAGTCAGGTGGACTATGAATGTTTTCTTTCCCAAACCAATTAAGTGAGCATTTGATGAAAAACAATGATAAGTTGAATCAGGTGGAATGCTACACTAATCATATGTTCCAGTTAACCCCTAGTTACAATGCACAAAGGGACATAAATGAGAGAGATAAGTGCAAGCTAAAGCACATGTCTATGATGGTTGAGCATAGTAGTTGTAGCATGATCAATTGGTGGACTCTTCATGGTATTTTTTTTAGATTGGGCATGATGCAAATGGTGGAAAACAAGGTTTTTGACAGAGGTAAACACCAGTTTTAAGATTGGCCTGGCCCTATATCTTATGTAAATATTGTACCTATGTTGCTTGGTTTTGGTTCTCTTGCTTTGTCCTTGGTTTTTGGTTTTTGTTTCGGGTCTTCTTCACCTGATATTTTTGGGATCTTTCCATGCCTACAAGAGGCATACGTCCCCAGTTAGAGCCATTAATGGAACCTGCAAAATTTTGATGTTCCATCTCAAAGCCTTGTCACGTTTTGGCTGATACCTATAGGGTTGGGAGTTTATTTACTCTTCACAATTGAGGGGTTCTATTTCATTGTTGACTTCCTATTGCCTATTGCCAATCACTTAAGAAAATCTTGTGTCATTCACTATCGTCAAGTAATTGGTCCCTCACGCCTAGGTCTGAATGTTTTAATTTTTATAAGGTTAAGTAGAGGGACCCTTTTTGGCCTTTACATCCTTTGCATTTTGTGACTTAGAAGTTTTTTGAGCCCCTTCACATCATCCTAGAGGGTTCCCTCCTCAGAACAACTTAAGTGCACATGATTAAGGTTTTCACTTAAGTCCTGTCGACCATCTTACTTTATCACTCATTGCTGATTACTTCAGAAGTGCATGTCTCAAATTGGCAACGAGCGATGAAGCAATATTTCTTTGATATCGCTCATCGCAAATAGATACCAAAGCTCTTAATTTGAATTAGTGAAGAGAAATGTTCCTTGGCCTTATGCTCTTATTTTCATCGCATATTGCGGATATGTTTTAAGTGCTAAGTTACACATTAGTGAGGCACGATACAAAAATGTCACTATGAAGATCTCTCATTGCTAATTTCTTGCAAACTGTATGAGGAGAATTAGCAATGAGCGATGGCCTGATGTTTCTATATTTTATCACTCATCACGGATTCATTCCTGAGCCTAAGTTTCAAAACCGCGATGAGTGATGAGATTCTCTAAAAGGTTTCTTTTGGAGATATGACAAAATATTATGTGCGATGTCTTTTGTACCATTGATTTTCATGTAGGTGTATGTGTCTAAATCTGATTTCTTCACTGCATCTCCCATCGCCGATAGGAGCCAGGGTGCAAAATTTTAATTAGTGATGTGCGATGGAAGGATAAATGTGATAAGGACGGACCACAAATTTGAAGACTGATATTTCATCGTAGGGATGTTGACATCGCTGATGAGGCCGATGAAGGACAAGATGCATCCACGATAGGTGATGACTATTGCTAGAGCAGGAAATGTGGCAGAATCCTGAGGACATCGTATAAAGCAAAAGGAAAGTAGTGAGGCAAATTGATAACCATTGATGTGGTTTTAAAACAAGATGATCCAACAGACTAAACTTCATCGCGACAATACTTTCATCACTGATTGCACCCTAAAATTTGGGGAAGATCAGTGATGAGCGATGAAGTGTATAAGGAAATATTCTCTCTAAAAAACACTAGTCTTATCTACTTCACCAATATTAATGAAGGAGCACGTATTAGGTTGGAGATACATGCTAATTGTTAGATCATGTATGATTAATCAAGATTAAGGGAGAATGTGGCAACATTTGAGGTGGCATCGTTGTTTTCTAGGAACAATTGCTAATGGCCAAAAAATGATGCTCATGATCACCATAGGTGAAGTTTTAATTGTTTTAAGATCAACGATCCAGATTCAAAGCCAAGCTATTAAGTTATCAACTTGCTCGCGTGAGGAGTTCTTGAATCATTAATTATGCATGCTCCAAATTGTCTATTTAATGCAGGTTGATCATTGTTCATTTTCACCATCTTTCCAGTCTGTAGTGAATGTAAGACGTAGTGTGAAGAGGAGTGAGAGGCTATTTGTTTTTCTTGAGTTGAATATTGAGTGTTCTTGTCTTGAGTAAGTTGGTTTTAAATTGGGTTCTCTAATCTGGTTAGGAATTTCCATGCGGGGTTGGTTACAATTTTCTAGGCTTGTAGGTGTGTTTCCCTGTAGCTTTGTCTTAAATTGTTAAATTCTGCTTGTTCTGGAGATGGGGAAAACTGGTGTGACAATTCAACCTACTAGAAGGTCTAGCCAACTCAATGTATTTGAGTATCATGAGGATATAACTGAGCAAGAAGCCTAGGCTTCTCCTGAGGTTTCAAAGGGTAAAATGAGGGCTAGAGGTCATAAGAAGAAATCAATTGTGTAAAGTATGTACAACTTTAAAGAAACAGGACCATTTTAGGAGAAATGGTCAAGTTCAAAGGCAAGGAACTGGCTCAACCAGTGAAGAAGGCCAGGAAAAGGGATAAAAGTCATAGGGCCTACTTGGGCAAACATAATTTTCCTATTGTGCTCTTTGATACTCATTTTGACGCTGAAGGTGACAGTGACTCAAGATATGGCCAATACCTTCTTTCTCTAGTGCCATATGGGAGCTCTAACAATGATGTGGAGATGGTCTCTCTAATTTCATCGAAGATAAGGAGCGGTCAGGCATTCTCTGATGCCAATGACTCTAAATTGGGTCACCTCCTTGTTTTTTTTTTTGATGAAACCATGGTCTTTGCATGGGAGGTATTTGTTTCAATATGTTTGTGGTTTGTCTTTTTCTCTTCCATGTTGATGTGGAGGTCCTCTGACTAATATGATATGGAATATTTTTTGTTCAACATGGACGTGGTGACAATGACTAATGGTATCCTACACATGTGTTTTGTTTTTGTACTCCCATGTTCTCTAATGATTACATGAAACCACCTGGATAGTTCTTCGAGGATTTAGTTGAAATTAGGTTTTTGAAATGAAATGAAAATGAAATTGTAACTCAGCCAGATGCTTGTGGCTCCCCTATTTATAAAGGGGATTTCATGGTTGATAAGAGAGAGAGTTCATAAATTTTGAGTCCAAAATAGGTCAAGGTGAATGCTATGCTCTCGAAGCAAATAAAATGTAATTAGATACATTAGAAAATATATCAGAAGCTGATCTAGGATGAAAGTTATACTATATGAAGATCTTAAATATAGTTTTACAAAGTAATATCAGCAATGAAAAGAATATTAATTCTAAAATATTTCTCTTGTGTATCTTTCTTCTAAATTATGAATGAAGTTGTTAAGTATAATTTCATTTGTCTTCTGTCATTTGCATTGAATGAATGGGCTTGTTTTTTGCTTTAGTTCAATGAGTTGATTTAATGCTAAAATGAAGCCATTAGTTTATGGGAAAGGGATATAGGATTTGGTAAGGAAGCAATATTTTAAAACATAGTGAGTTAGATGCTACAAAGTGGCATGCTAATAGTCCATTAATTTTTGATGTTCAATCATAATTGTATTATTGATTTAAGTTATGACTCCATTATTCCCTCAAATAGGGCACTAGTTATTTTATTAGTTTATCTCATGGTTGATTGAGTTAGTAATGAATTTGGCCAAGGATTTGAAATGGAAATGAATTCTTAAATATACTTTAAATTGCACTGCACCAATCTTCAAGTATCAGTGTGTAATTTCATAAGAGGTCTACCAAGCCTTAGATGATGTTGGTTTTTTAAGGAATACATCTATTCAGAAATTCTCTTGATTAAGTTGAGATATTATAAGCATAAGTAGGATTACCCTCCTGGGTCTCACAGAGCCCAAAGAGAAGAAGTGAAGTTCTGAATGCTTCGCTTAAGTGTTGACCAATCCTCAACCTTGCTGATAATTGAGTTTTGGTAGATTCATAGGTAAGGATTGAGATTAAGTTTGGTTCTTAAAAAATAACCAATAGATGGATGTGACCTATTTGACCTATATGATTCTAGCTATCCCATATTATTATGTTCATCATTGCACAAACTTTAAATATGCAATTTATTTATAACATTTGTTTGTTATCCCCAAATATTAAAATGGTTTGTTTGGTTTTCATTTCGAGGATATATGTAGTGCTTATATGTGCATACATATGTACATATATTTGTATGTGCATAAGGATGTACATATGTATCTATGTACATACGTATTTAGATGTATGTCTATGTCAATACGTATGTACATACATATATATATATATATATATATATATATATATATATATATATATATATATATCTATGTGCATATGAATGCACATGTATATATATGTCAATATGTATGTACATATATATAAATGTGTATGTACATGTATATATATGTATGTACATATATATCAGTGTGTATCTACACGTATATATATATATATATATATGTATCTACATATATATCAAAGTGTATCTACATGTATATATATGTACAATGCAATTGAACAATTAAACTAAACTATGTATATATATATCAATGTGTATCCACATGTATGTATATGAATCTACATTCCAATTGAACAATGTAATTGAACAATGCATATATATGTATCTACATATATATATCAATGTGTATCTACATGTATATATGTATCTACATATATATCAAAGTGTACCTACATATATGTCAATGTGTGCCTACATATATACGAATGTGTATCTACATGTATATATATGTATCTACACATATATACATATATGTATCTACATACATACATACATACATACATATATATATGTGTGTGTGTGTGTGTGTGTGTGTGTGTATGTAGATACATATACATACACACACACACACATATATATATATCTACACATACACACACACACACACACATATATATATATATGCCATGTACATATATATATATATATATAGATAAATAGATATATACATACATACATTGATATATATATTGAAAGCTATAGTGTATGTATAGATAGAAATTAAATGAAAAGATTAAACCCTTTAAAGTCACAGTGATGCATGAAGAGAACCATATATTTCCTTGACAAATTGAGTGTGTTTATGAAAACAAGTATTGGAAGTGTTCATAAACACCCTACATGCCATAAACATCATGAAGCACATTGTCGATGCACTTAGAATAAAGAGAACCTTTGATCTATGGACAATCAAATAAATGCTTTAAATATTCTATTCAAAATCAACAACAAAATAAATAATAACATTCAACTTAAGTAACACAACACGGTCCATAACAAAACAAATAAGTGAAAAGAAGAAAGAAAAGGGAATTCCAGGAGACAATGGTGCAACTTTAGTGAGGTTAAAAACCTCACCTCTATGAATTGGAGATGGCCAATGGTATGGTGAATTTCTCCAACTGAATCCTACAAACATATATGAAAATAGTCATTAATAAGAAAAGTGTAGCAAGGAAAGTGTTTAACTTACAATAAGAATGTATAGTATCCTTTTTTGTTTACCTTTGACATGCAATTCACCATCACGAAGCCAATAATGAATTGAAATTGCACACCATCAAAGAGGATTGAACAAGACAAAAATTTACAACAAGTGTCAGCCGAATATACCAACATGTCTAAAAGAATGAAACAAATAACTGCTAATGGATATACATGACATATACGAAATTCAAATTGAATAATCAAAATGAACAATTGAATTGAACATTGCAACTGAACAATGAAGTTGAACATTCTAATTGAACAATAAAATTGAACATTCCAATTGATCAATTGAATAGAACAATCCATTTGAAAAATTCAATAGAACAATAACTTTTAACAATGCAATTGAACAATCCAATTGAACAATCGAAATGAACAATCAAAATGAACAATGCAATTGAACAATAAAATAGAACATTCCAATAGATCAATCCAATAGAACAATCCATTTGAAAAATCCAATAGAACAATGCAATAGAACAATAACTTTTAACAATGCAATTGAACAATCAAATTGAAAAATCAAATTGAACAATCAAATTGAACAATCCAATTGAACAATGCAATTGAACAATCAAATTGAGCAATGCAATTGAACAATCAAATTGAGCAATGCAATTGAACAATCAAATTGAGCAATGCAATTGAACAATCAAATTGAGCAATGCAATTGAACAATCAAATTGAGCAATGCAATTGAACAATCAAATTGAACCATTGAATTGAAGAAAGCAATTGAACAATCAAATTAAACATTTGTACATGAGTTATACATATATACCAACATGATAGGGTGTAACAATCATAATCTATGGAACTGAAATGCGTTGACATCCATAAACAATGCAAATTAAACCCCTAAATACTGAGTTATAGTGTGGTGGGTGAAAAACATTGATAGTGCATAGAACTGATATATATTCCATGGCATATAGAATAAAAAAACCCTGAAATTGAACTAAAATCTTTTAACATTCATAAATAGTGTAAGTTGAAACCACAAATATTGAGTTACAGTTTATTGTGAGAAACGTTGACATCGCATACAACATATTTGCATTCCATGGCTTAAAGAGTTTAAATGAAAAACCCAATGTGATCAACATCATTGTGAAACCCCATATATTTATAAATTCATGGAAAAAATATGCATATCATACAAGAGATTGGAATTTATATATATGTATGTATGTATGTATGTATGTATGTATGCATGTATATATACACAACAATCTATATCTATATATATGTATGTATATTTATATATAAACATACATATATAAATATATATGAAAAAATATACATATATGAATACGTAGATACATACATGCATACATACACACACATTATATATATGTATGTATGTATGAATGTATATATACACAAAAATGTATATATATATATGTATGTATATTTATATATATACATAAATATATATAAATATATATCAATACATATACATATATGAATACATAGTACATAGATAGATACATAAATACATACACACATAAATACATACATACATATATATATATATATATATTGATATATATGAATACATACATACATACATACATACACATTATATATGTATGTAAGTAAGTAAGTATGTATGTATGTATTCATATATATATATATGTATATGCATGTGTGTGTGTGTATATATATGTTAGTTTTAATATATAGAGGCATTGGTAGAGGCCTAGTGAGGTGAGAAAGCTCACCTGAAAGAGAAAGGGAGATTTCGAGAGTGCAAAGCCGAACAATGAGTCATGGAGAGCCAAACATCTATGGGTGCGTAACCAAATGAACACTCTAGAATGTTTGCAAAAAAAAGCAATGAAAATGAGCGGGATATGAGAGAATTTGGAGCATTGAATGAACCTTGATCTTTGAATTATGCACTTGATAGTCCAAGTAAGTGCAGAGGGATGCATAAGGAAAGTTTCCCAGTGGAGGTAACGAAGGAGGTGACGAGCAATTACTACTCTAAACTAGTCGTTTGGGTGGGGAAAGGAAGTAATCATATACATCTATTTCTTGCTTAGCAACACATTCCCTCTTGTGCAATACACCTGATTGAATGAGATGAACCGAAACAAAAAAATGAATAGAATCATATGTTTTACCTTGGATGTAGAAACCGATTTGAATTCATGTTTTTTGTTAGGTTTAGCTCATTCAAGCATTAGTTTTCTCCAACATCATTCTACGTGCTTTGCTACATTAGACCCTTCTTTCTCCACACTTGTCTCCAATACTTGCAGGCAACACTTCCCTGAAACAACAACCTTATTATATAGAAAATTACAGGGTTTTCTGCCATGCAATGGTTAAACATGGAATGGGATTCACTGGTTCACAATTACAAGGTTTTCAACCATGCACTTGTATATATATATATCTATATATATATATATCTATATATATATATATCTATATATATATATATATCTATCTATATATATATATCTATATATATATATCTATATATATATATATCTATATATATATATCTATATATATCTATATATATACGTATACATGTATATATATACATGTATACGTATAAATATACAATTTTCCTTTCTTTAATATGCATCTTCAAAGTTTGCAATTTAATGCTTGGTTTTTATGAACAATTTGTAATGAAATTGATGACATTTTGTAATGAAATTGTGTTTAATGTGCATGACCAATTTGTTTTTATTCTATATATGCGTGATGACAGTTTGTTCAATTTTATTATTTGAATTGAATTGGCTTAGAGAAAATATTTTTAGTGAGACATGAACAAACATTGGTTAAACATTGTCAAAATGAAAGACAATGGTACAGGCGTAGTGAGGTAGAAAACCTCAATTGAAAGAGAAAGGGAGCTTTCTTCAGTGTGGAGCCAAACAATGAATCATGGAGAGCCAAACATAAATATAAAAAATAATTTTCGTAGTAACAATCACATAAACAATTACAAATATACACATATACGAATATATATATATATATACATATATTTGTATATATATGGAAATATGTCTATGTATTATTTTGTTCTTCAATGCACAATATATATAAACAAAATAATATAATTTTATGGCAGAATATCTTCGAAATGAAAACAATAATATGTATGGAAATATGTCTATGTATTATTCTATTCTTCCATGCACAATATGTATATATATGTATGGAAAGACAAATACATCTATACAAACAAAATAATATATTTGCATGGAAGATTAACTTTTTAATGAAAATAAGTGAATTTTCAAATTTGGGAATAACAAACAAATATTAAAGGAAAATTGTAGAGTTAAAGTTTGTGCATTGTCAAAGAAAGGAATATAAGTGCATGGAAGAAAACCCTGTAATTTTGAACCAGTGAAACCCTTTCCATGTTTGGTAGTAACAATGAATGAAAAAAACATTTCGCATACACAACTATTTTTCATGAAAGAACAAAATAATACATAAACATGCTAGAATATCTTCAAAATGAAAACCAGTCATACCAATTTCATATTTTAGAATAACGTGAAAATATTATAAGCAAATTGCAGAGTTAAAGTCTGTGCAGTGAGGAAGACATGAATGTAAGTGCATGGCAGAAACCCTTGAAATGATAAACATTAAAACCGTATGAGTATTTCCTAGTAACAAGAAAATATATTTGTAACTCCAAGAAAATGCACAAGACAAGATTAAGAGAAAACATGCAATACAAATCTAAATGCAATCTAATGTTAAGCAACAAAGAACAAAGGAAGTCAAAACGTAATTAAAACTTGAACAATCTCACCAATTTCAAACGTATTTCCATGATTCATCTCGATTTCCCTTCTCCATTTTGCTTGTGTAGTATAATTGCCCTCAGATTTTTTGTAATTTCGTGCAAGTATAGCCTAAGATAATGATTTAGCAAAACATCAAAGATTCAAGATATGTGCTCTCAAAAGTCATAAGATTTCGTGAGTTTTCAAGAGAGATTGGAATGAAGAATGACAGATCAATTTATAGAAAATTGATTATTCGAACGATAGGCCAAGATTGAAAGATCAACAGACAGTTGAGATTGACTGATTAGACATGCATTCTGATAACTGTCAGTAGTGACATGAGTGATATAAATTAGAAATATAATTAAAGATTAAATAAATGATTTAATCTTCAAGTTTGGTATTCGAAAATAGAAGAATTATCTTTGCATGACAAAGATGAAGATGGATTAAAGCAACTCTTGTTCGAATGCATGGACAAGAATTAATTAATTAAATATAACTATTTAATTAACATGCATGTACATGCAAATGAGTTAGCACTGGACGATTGAATGATTTGATGAAGAGATTACTCGAGAACGCCACTCAGACATTAAATCTTGAGTTAACTGAGCGATTTAAATAGATGTCAAGTCGAGTAAGAGTGAATACTTAGATAACTTACACAATTATCTAAATATAGAGGAATGTGTTAAAATAGGATTCATGAATTAAATAATTCATTTAATTCAAGATTTCATATTTGAAGAATAATTAAATAAATAAGATTTATTTAATTAAGTGATGAAGGGATTTAAATGAATAATTAAATAAATAAATAATTTATTTAATTATAGTTGAAGTATGATAAAGAGTAAATTAAATAAGAATTTATTTAATTTGACAAGAAGAATAAGGTTAATTAGTAACATAATTAAATAAAAGCGTTTATTTAATTAATTAGATAAGAAAAAGAAAGTGTGAATTAATTAAATAATTATGATTATTTAATTAATAGAAGAAATGAAGACTATAGAGAATAATTAAATAATTGACATTATTTAATCAATAGAAGAATACAAATTATGAAGAATATTGAAGTCGCAGGCTTAAACCAAATTTCGGTGTCTACATTTGCCCCTCTTTGATACAATGTCATTTCAGCGTTGTGTCAAAGAAAATCGATAAGAAATATGCCCCAGTAATGCCCCAGTGTAAAACAGGTGAAGGTATGCCCCCTCGGGAAAATTGACAAATTTTTGAAAAAGTTAATAAAAATTTGGAAATAGTCCCGATTAGGCAATTGGATGGCCAGAAATGCAGTGGAGTTTGTAGAATTGAGGTTGGGAACATTAGGTACAGATACAAGTGGAGTGGAAATGACAGTTGACACAGCTAGTAGAAAAGAATGCCACCTAAACCTTAGGTATATATAGGAAGTGGGATAAAAACCTATTCATTTTCACCCACCTAGCTTGGAAATTTGAGAATTTGCTCTGCACTCCTAGTGACGATGTCTCCCATTCCGAACACCCATCACCGAGCCTATAGGATCCGGACCTTCCAGAGGCCAGCTGACGTGGACCCCTCGGTATATACCTCAAACTTGGCTTTTGAATTTTTCCTTTTCCGCATAGTTTAATGCATGTAATTCCAAATTTATGTATGCGTCATTTTAATAAAACACCGCATTTGTGTGCACGAACGACACATTTGCATGTGAAAAACCACATTTGCAATTTCACATTAACTATTTTGCATAGGTTGTCTGCGGTTCAATGCATTTGTGGAGTTATGAACCACTTTTGATAAAATGTAATGCATATGCATGTAGAAAAGCCACAATTGTTTATTATGAAACACATTTGATTAGTATGAAACACATTTGATTAGTATGAAACGCATTTGAATATGCCTCAACGCAATCTTATTTATGTCAATGCAATTGTTTTAGTGTAATGCACTTGTGATATAATTAGCCACATTTGAAAAAGAATGACGCATATGAATTTTATGCATCGCATATGTTAAAGAGCGACGCATGTGAAAAATAATGACGCATGTGTAAAATAACGATGCATGTGAATTGTAGTTAGTATAGTCAATTTTCCCTAGAATAGATGATTGATGCTGACGTGAGGCATGTATAATGTCATTGCAGGTTGTGCTAGACACGATATATACACGGGAGTCGAGACCGACGACGTTTCAATTCAGAGATAGTTTGTGGCTAGCAGAGCGACGGATCCTATGGCACCTAGGTCTACTTCACGTGATAGACATGCCCCAGATTTGGGCGAATCGGGGATTATTGACAGCATTGTGTGAGTGGTGGCACTCGAAGACATCGTCTTTCCACCTACCAACTAGAGAGGCCACTGTTACTTTAGAGGATGTTTATAGGATCCTCAGACTTCCTATTAGAGGCACACAGGTGATGTATGATACCTAGAGGGGTGCAGCCAAGATGTGCAGATACTACCCACATGCGGACATTAGGCAGTTAGGATTTAACGACTATGAGATTAGGTGGCGTGTGTTGGCTCAGAGGTATAGGCAGCTAGATTGTCTATTGTGTACATTGATAGGTGGCATAGTACTTCCTGACTGCCGAGGTCATGGTTTTCTCGTGGGGTGGGGGGAGATGCTAGTAGGCATGCTAGAGCGTCGAGTGGTGTATGCTTGGGGTTCATGTCTGCTCAGGATGTTATACTTTCATTTGCATGATATTGCCTACTGAGAGGCATAGTCTATGAGTTGTGGTACCACGCTTCTGATGGTATGGGTGTGGGAACACATCGCCATTTTTTGGCCACTAGTGACAGTTGATCTTCCACATGGATCTCCTTATGCCTTCTGCTATGCGGGGGCTAACACTCAGCACCACATAGGAGATACGGGTTATTTCAGACATGCCATAGACACTATGGTGCAGTTTACATGGAGACCATACTTGGGCTGTGCCGAGTGGTCAGACAAGGATGAGCATTTTCCATTTTTTCGACAGATACAGTTCTTGGTTGGGCAGACAGTGTCACATGTCCACATTATAGAGCGTAAGTTGCCAAATCATGTCCTGTGGCAGCTTGGAGAGGTGCAGGATGTGCCTAGAGGACGGATAGAGTTTGCAAGATCATCGCGAGAGGTCCCCCTATGGGGTCCAGAGATTCCTATTACCATAACAGAGGTCGACTTCGATGCACTACAGGCAGTTCCATGGGGATGGAGGGATGGTCTAGCAGATCCAGGGACTACAGAGGAGTATGATCAGTGGTGGGCAGTACACAGACTGATTCCATTGACATATCTAGAGTAGCCAGCGCTGGTAGAGCGGTGAGGGACATGTCCATGAGGCAGGTGTGGCAGAGGTAGAGGTCAGGGAGATAGAGGAGGTCGTGGTGATGGAGGAGATGATGGCCGAGGTGGACAGCGTGGGGGAAGGAGAGGGAGGCGTGGTCGGAGGGGACAAGGGCCACCATTGTCACCGATCCGTGAGGAGGGACGAGGAGATGAGGATGTGGCCATACCAGACATTGGTAGAGGAGGAGAGGAGGTGGATGCTGCGATAGGGGGAGAGGAGGTGCAACCTATGGAGGTAGCTATTCCAGACATCCCAACAGAGGAGGAGGTAGGTATCAAGGAGGCAGGCAGAGAGGAGGCATAGATTGATGCCTTGGGTTTGTTGGGCGCCTACTAGAAGGATGATGATCATGAGAGAGAGATTCAAGATCAGATCCTAGAGGAGTTAGATGAGGAGGAGGATGGGAGAGTGAGGGGTAGACAGGATGAGACAAGGGCAGTAGATTTTGATATTGCTACATTACGAGCCCAGGTTGCATCCCTAGAGGAGAAGATGCGAGTCCTGATGTCAGAGAGGGATGCATTCCAGATAGAGAGGGACAGAGCCATCATGGATAGAGATCAGGCTATAGCTCGGCGACAGGAGATAGAGCAGAGATTCTTAGAGCTCAGAGACTTATGTATTGGGCCATCAGTTGCCTCTGCCAGAGAGCTTGTCAGAGCTGGGGAGAGAGAGATATTAACGAGATCTTTATGAGGCAGAGGTTCCGCCAGAGAGACGGGCTCCCAGTTTCTCAGAGGCACATAGTAGCAGGTCCTAGACCAGGATCCACACTAGGACAGTTAGCATAGAGGGGGTGGAGCATCCATGCAGAGCAGGTTCGTATGATAGATCTCCCTCAGCTCATAGGTCATCGGGTTCCCATCATCATTCCTCCACACACTCCACGTATGATAGCAGTGGTAGTTCAGGATAGGGATACTTCTTGAGATGCATCGAGACATTGTATTATGATCCTATAGCCTGTGGGCTTCCATGTATTATTGATACATTATGACATTGTGATGTGACACAGTTGAGCGATATATATATATATATATATATATATATATATATATATATATATATATATATATATATATGATTTTGGCGGTGATTCTCATGATATGCATTTCTATGTATTAATTATGTAGTTGTTTATTTGTACATGTGATGTTTATACGACATGCTTATGTGATGGATGATGATATCTATTTTATGTTGTGTATATGCAGCTAATGATATAATGTTGATTCTATATGATGTATGCGGTTTATAAATTATGAGATGCAATATGATGTTATATGTATAATGCTGGCTACATGTGATGCTTATACAAATGTAATATGATGCATATATTTACAGTTGCTTTGTACATGGAATGCTTATGATATGTATTGTTTGATGATGAATGTTTATTATGCCATGATGATCTAGATATGAAATATGCCTATATGTATGTATTTTTCTAACATGTACGTCGATGCAGGATGATGTATAATGTTTTGTGTCACAGGACTCTGTCATAATGCAAGAAAGAAGAACTGTTAGTGCAAAAAGAAGGATCGAGAAAGAATGAAAGATAGGAGATAAATGTTAGTATTAGCAATCTTCGATGTTTCACTCTATCACAAAAGGTATTGCATTTTATCATCATTGGGTGAGACTAATACAAATGGAGAAAAACACCATGATATGACATAGATCAAGATGTGCAAGGTCATCCACTTGCTAACAATAGACAGTCGCAGACAAGGATTGTCATTAACTCATACTAAGGGCACAAGTTGCCCCAGTCTTTTTGTCAGGACAAACCACATACAACAAACAAAGTAAAAGACGGGTCATGAGACATCATTGCTCCTCTAAATCCTTCATGGGACATCCTTGAGGAAACTAGTAACACAACTCAAAATCAAATGTAAAAGACAGTCGACAGACAACAGTTAAAGAAAATAGAATTTGGATACATCGTTGCTTCTCTAAATCCCTCATGGGACATCCTTGAGAAAGCTAGTAACATAATTCCCATCATAAAGTCAACTGAAAGGATAAGATAAATAAGTTAGAAAGTCAAAAAGCCAATAAAATATTTTCTAAAACTTGATTTGTTTGTTTGATTTGTTTTGATTGATAAAAGGATTGATTGGTAGAGCTTGATATCAGGAGATACACATACCGGAGAAGACTGTGAGTTTGGTTTCGATGTTATGACTATCTGTATAAGGCATGACAAAGCCTAGTTTCAGAAAGACATGTATCGTATAAGACGTTCAGTCAGATGCCGTTGATGTGATAACCTGTGTAAGGCTATGTTTGATTGTTTGACCTTGTCGATTATGCAGGAAGGAATCATCTTGTATAAGATAGATCATTTTGCTGATATCAGTAGTTAGGAAGGACTCATCCTGAACAATCTGACACAGGTTGATTGCTTTGATGATGACTGTTTCCAGGAAGGACACCTCCTGTAGCAGACATAAGTTGATTTGTGCTGATTGTTTCGTTTGGCAAGCTGTTTGATTTGACGTAGAGACATTGCTGACTTGTTCATCAGATTGATGCATGACTTGATATGATATGCTGACAATTGACTTGTGTGTGACGACAAACCCTAAAGGACTAACCTAGTGTGGCCTCGGGGGCTCATCGATTGATGGCCTTGCCTACGTTATACACACAGAGACCTCGTAGTTCAACTTGACTTTGACTGACAAGACTGAATACAAATAGAAGATGTGTGTGAAAGTGAATGTGATGAACCCTAATGGACTGACCTAGTGCAGCCTTGGGGGCTCATCGATTGATGGCCTTGCCTACATTATACACACAGAGACCTCGTAGTTCGACATGACCAATGACCTTGTCATATTAGACATATGGATTAAATCATGAATTTATACAGACAAACCTAAACAGATTAACCTAATGCCTCAGGGGCACATCAACAGATGGCCTTGCCTATGTCTAGTCCCAGAGGAAACGTAGTTCAACAAACGACAACGACTGACAGGTGCGACTGACTCTGACTTTGTTTTTTGGATTTTTGAAATGTTTTGATTTTTTTTGTCTTTTTGAAGTTTTCTGATGTTTTTGTGTTTTCTTAGGTCATTTTGCGATGTTCATGGATTTTCCATGGTTTTACGTCTCCAACACAACCAATGTAAGAAACAATATGACACATGTCAAGTGTTTTCCCCCAGTCGAGTATAAGACCAATTGACTATGAATAGGGTGAAATGGGGGATATGAAATGCACTCAATGTCAATCGTTCTAGGTTATGGGAAAGACTACCACTTATTATGAATGGTATATATGAGTGATGGATAGAAAAGATAAAGGATATGTATAGGGATAGGTAGTATGTATAGGGATAAGGGATATGTATAGGGAAGTGGACTATGTACATGGCCGTGGACTATGTACAATGATAAGGACTATGTACAATGATAAGGACTAGATTAGAATAATAGTAGACAAAGGAGCAGAGTTAACTACACATGGCGCCTGTTTGCTAGGTTTTCACCATGGTACCTATCCAAAGCGCCACCGAAGTGGTTTTCACTATTGGACGAATGATTTGTCTTTACTATTTTCTAGATTATCTAATTTTTTTGGTGTTACCAAGATGCTTGTTTGCCAGGTTTTCACCTTGATAACGATTTTTGTGATTTTCTAACTTTTTGTATTTTTTCTAATTAAGACAAAGGCTCCCAGAAGCTGTGCGTATAGCTTCTTTAGATGTAGACTATTGATTGGTGAGGACAATGGTTCCCCTTCAAGAGTAGAGAGTTGGTACGCTCCTGATCCAAAAGCTTCCATAACAACATAAGGTCCTAACCAATTTGGTTCAAACTTTCTTGGTTTTTCTCTTTCTGCTTGATTCTTTGGGTTCTCCATTAAAACCAGGTCACCAATGTTAAAGTTTTTGTTCAATACCTTCCTGTTATAGCTACGATGAAGGTGATTCTGATACACTTGAAGATGGTCTAGTGCCTTCTGTCTTTGCTCATCCAGGAATTCTAGCTCATGGAGTCTCGATACTCGATACTCTTCATCATCGACGTGGCCTTTCAGGGATACCCTTAGGGAAGGAATCTCGACCTCAATAGGCAGAATAGCTTTAGAACCAAATACAAGTGAATATGGAGTAGCACCAGTGGGAGTACAGATACTTGTGTGATAAGCCCATAAGGCAGAGTTAAGCTATAAATGCCAGTCACGACCAACATCATTAACAGTCTTCTTGAGGATTCTAATGATGGTCATGTTAGATGCCTTTGCTTGGCCGTTACCTTGTGGGTAGTATGGAGTGGAAAAGTGATGTTGGA
Source organism: Sequoia sempervirens (assembly GCA_007258455.2). Lineage (NCBI taxonomy): Eukaryota > Viridiplantae > Streptophyta > Pinopsida > Cupressales > Cupressaceae > Sequoia > Sequoia sempervirens. The sequence continues at coordinate 79,412,203 of VDFB02109042.1, read as the reverse complement.
TATGAAATTCATCACACAGGTGGTGGACTTCTTGGTTCTTAAATGGGTGGCCATTATCAGTGATTATGGACTGAGGGACACCATACTGATAGATGATATAGTTTAGGATAAATTTAGAAATCTGTGTGCTGGTAATGTATGTCATAGGAATGGCTTCAATCCACTTCATAAAATACTCAGTGGCAATGATAATGAATTTGTGTCCATTAGATGATGTGGGGTGGATCTTACCTATGAGGTCAAGTCCCCATTGGGAAAAGGGCCATGGTGAGGTTATAGGACGGAGCTCCTATGCTGGCGCATGTATCAAGTCTCCATGAACTTGGCATTGGTGGCATTTTGTTACAAAGACATATGAGTCTTTTTCCATAGTAGGCCAGTAATAACCCAGTCTCATAATATTTTTGGCTAAGGTAGGACCGCTAGAATGGGAACCACATATACCCTCATGCACCCCATGCAAGGTTGCTTGTGCTTCATTAGAATCTAGACATCTCAGTAGGGTATTATCTAAGGCACATCTATATAAGGTGTCTCCGACGATGGTGTATTTGGCTAACTTGCGGAGGAATGTCCTACGTTGGTTATTTGATAGGTTAGTGGGTATGACTTCGGCATGAAGGTAAAAATAGATTTCTTTATACCATGGGGAATTAGGACCAATAATGTCACACACCATTTCAGAATCTAGGATATCGTAAGCTGGGACCAAAAGCTATTCTACCAAGAACTCAAACTTAGGCATGCTGCTAGGAATGTCGAGAAGTGATGCAATTGTAGCCATAGCATCTGCTGCCCTGTTTAAAACACAAGGTATATGATGAAAGTTGACTTTGTCAAAGTACTCCTTAAAGCTATTAGCCATGCATTTATAGGGGGCAAGCTTCTCATCCTTAGTCTCATAATTATCATTTACCTGTCTGATTACTAGTTGGGAATCGCCATATACCTGTAGGTTCTTAATTTTCCACTTGACTGCCATGTGTAACCCTGTCACTAGAGCTTCATACTCTGCTATGTTGTTAGTGCATGGAAATGCAATCCTGAATGACTTAGGGATGGAATCACCCTGTGGTGTAATAAACAGTATACCAGCCCCTGAAGCATGATTTGTATGTGAGCCATCAAAGTACAGTTTCCATGTTATGTTTGTGTCAATTGTGAATATGAACTCATCAAGAAAGTCTGCAACTAATGGGTGATCTGCCTATATGGGTGCGTCAGCTAACTGATCAGCAATGACCTGTCCTTTAATAGCCTTTCTTTCTACATACTGGATATCATACTCACTAAGTATCATAACCCATTTGGCGTCCATTAATGCTGCCTTCTTTGAGAAGATATTTGAGAGGGTCTATTTTAGCAATCAACATTGTTTGATGGTTTAGCATATAGTGCCTCAATTTTTGAGTAGCAAATACTACTACAAGACAGGCACGTTCAATGGTACTATAGTTGAGCTCATAACCTACCAAAGTTTGACTGATATAATAGACTTCCCTTTCATGACCTTCATCGTCATTCTGTGCAAGCAATGCTCTAAGTGATGAATGGGTTGCCGTAATATAAAGAATCAATGGTCTTCCTTCAATAGGTGGCATTAAGACAGGTGGTGTGAGTAAATATTCTTTAATCAGTTGAAAAGCCTCTCCACACCTAGCTGTCCATGCAAAGGGTGCTCCTTTCTTAAGTAGATGTTGAAAAGGATGTGTCTTATTTGCTAACTGCACTATAAATCTTTTGATAGATTGCAACATTCCCTGTAATTTCCTTAGTTGACTTAGATTAGTGGGTGGAGGCATGTCCATGATTGCTTTTACCTTAGCCGGATCCACTTCAATGCCTTGTCTAGAAATGATATAACCTAACAACTTTCCTGACTTGACTCCAAACACACATTTCTTTGGATTGAGTCTCACTTTATACTTCTCCAGCCTTTGAAATATCTTGTCTAAAACCTGTAAATGTTCTGCCCTTGTCTTGGATTTTACTATAAGGTCATCGACATAATCCTCCATAAGAGTGTGTACTAGATCATGAAAGATAGTAGTCATGGCATGTTGATAGGTTGCTCCAGCATTCTTGAGCCCGAAGGGCATAACATTCCAGCAATACGTTCCCCAAGGACAAGTGAAAGCCATCTTAGGTTGGTCTTTAGTTGCAATTCTAATCTGGTTATATCCTGAAAATCCATCCATAAGGGACAACATCTCATATCCTGCTGTCATGTCAACTATCATGTCTATGTTAGGCAAAGGGAAGTCATCCTTAGGACAAGCTTTGTTGATATCTCTAAAATCAGTGCAGAATGTGGATGCCCCCAGTTGGTTTAGTGACTGGTACAAGATTGGAAATCCAATCTGCATAGTTGATAGATCTGATGAAACCAACGTCTAAGAGTTTCTTGAGTTCTGCCTTGACTAACAAAGCAATCTGTGGGTGCATTTTTCTCAAGTTTTGTTCCACTGGTTTGGCACCTGGTTGTAAGGGAAAATGATGCAGAACAAGTTCAGGATCCAACCCCGGCATGTCGGCATATGACCAAGCAAAATTTATTTGTCTGTGTGCAAAGAAATTGTGGAACTCTAGCTACTCTTCTGTTGTCAATGATGTTGCAAAATAAACCAGTCGAGGATGCTCTTTTGTGCCTATATTGACTTCTATCGATTCCTCCATGAGCATGGGTGACTTTTTTTGTGCAATGGGAGAATGTTCAAACCTCCATCCTTAGGTGCCTCAGAGGGGTTTTCACCTTTGGATGCGTCCTTTCTTTTTACTTTTTCATTGTCTAAAGGTGCCTTTCGGTTTTCACCTAGAGACTCATCCTTTTTATTTTGTTTATTCTTTTTCTCATTTTTGCGACTGGAGGGTTGAATAGATTCCCCAAAATATACTTTATTGTCCAAGTTAGTAGTAAAACCAACCTTATGATCACCGTTTGGTATGCCTTCTCATAATCCCAGGAACTCAGCAATTGCTTCATCGTTCTCAAAAATATCTAAGACGGGTGTGTCTTGTTGGTCCCAATCAATGAGTTGGGGATAAACTAAGGGCATGTCATTGTCAGAGTTATCAAAGTTTAATGGGGTCAAGGTAAAGATTGAATTATTCATGTGGTTACAAAAGTCTTGTACTAGGTCCTTTTTGCTCTTAGGTTTGGGTCTAGGTGGATTGATAGGTGGGCTTAATGCCAAGGTTTGACTATCTGAAACAGGTGGCTCAAGTTGCCAAGAGGTAGGATCAAGTGATTCCCAATAGTAGTGTTTAAACCATTCCTCTTTTGTCATTTTATTTGGTGGATAGGAATTCAAGGGATTGGGTGAGGAACTTAGCATCAAGTCAAGTTCTCCAAATAACTTGTCAAGGTCCATGGAAGAAGTAGAGGATAGGGAATCCCACTCATAATCATTAGAGTCAGGAGAGTCACAGTGATATTGGTCCAATAGTTCGTGAGATGTCTTAATATCTTCTGAAGCACTTACTTCCTCAAGTAAGGGTAATGGGGTACTAGGAATGCTGAATCGGTTGAAACCCTAGCCCTACTCCTTTTGGCCATTGAGAAACAAATATTGGTTCAATCCTCCCATCTGGGTTTAAGCCTAAACCACTCTGTCCATCATATCCTTTGCTTTGCATGATTTTGAAACCCTTTCCATATAGATTTTTAGGAATATGAGCACGTAAGATGGGTTTCTCATCATCTTCCCTATACAACGAGGAAGTGACATCTTCTATATTTACGACCTCTTTGCTTAATTCTCCCCATTTGATGAAATTTGTTGTGGGAGGAACATGTATAGTGACCATAGATTTTTCCCAATTTGATGTAGGTAAACCATATGTCTTAGGAGGGATCAAATGGCTAACACAATAAGAAGTCTTCATGTAATACTCTCCACAACCCTTGTCTTGGATCTCAACCCTAGGAATAGTAGGAATTGAGGATGAAATAGATGTTCGAGTGAGTGTGGCTGGATCAACATAGGAGGATGAATTGGACAATGAGGCCTCTTGGTTTACTGGCACTTGGTGTTGGGGGATCTCTTTTAGTTTGGTGCAATACTGGAAGGGATCTGGATCACTATCTATAGTTATTTTTGTGCCATTGTAAGGGAATTTAAGACACTGATGATATGTGGAAGGGACTGCCTTCATGGCATGAATCCATGGTCTACCTAGCAGAAGGTTATAAGGAAGGGTGAGATCCAAGACCTGGAACTTTGTCTTCATTACTGCAGGACCAATTCTGATAGGAAGTGTTACCACCCCCTTTGATTTTCGTTCCTCATCATCATAAGCTTTTATGACAATACTTTTGGTCGTGTCTACGCATGCTTCTGAAATACCTAATGCCTTAATTAGTTTTAAAGTACACAGATTTAACCCTGCTCCTCCATCTACCAAAACTCGTCTAACCTTGGTGTCATCAACAAGGACTTCTAGATGTAAAGGATCATTATGGTGGATCTTTTCTGTTGCATAGTCTTGTTTAGAAAATGTGGCATGGTGATTATTGGTCAAGTAGCCCACCATTTCTTGGAAATGATTGACATCAAGATCATTAGGGACCATGGTGTTTTGTAAAGCCTTATCGAGGATAGATCGATGCTCAGGGGAAATACGCAACAATTCCAAGATTGAGATTTGGGCTGGGGTCTTCCCCAACTGGTCAAGAAGGTTATATTGTAACTTGGATGGTTGGGGTGTTTGCTGCAATGGAGGGCCTTGGATAGTGAACTTAGTACGATGAGTATTGACCGCAAACTCAGGATTAGTATTGATAGTAATGGTATTGATATTCTCATTAGCAGCACGAAGGTGATTAATGGTTTTTGTACTATTATAATCATGCTTGACATTGGCATAGTTGGCTGACATATTGGTCTTAGTACTTGAACTAGGGACAGTTCCTTTCCCATGGTCATGTAGTGGGTCAGAAAAGACTTGATGATCAGTGTTTGATGACTTTTGTTTTTGTCCACTAACTTCAATAATTCTCCTTTCGACAAGATCCTGTATGATATTCTTCAGTTGTTGACAGTTTTGTAGGTTATGTCCCTTAGTTCTATGATAATCACAAAAGGCATTGTCATCCCACCAAGTTGGTTTAAATTGTCCTCGATCGTATTGTCTTGGTTCCTGCAGCTATATAAGATTATGTTGTAACAATTTTTTGAACACCGACTCAATGGGTTCCCCTAAGGGATTGAACTCACATTTTTGAAATCTCCTTTGTTGTAGATGTTGAGTATTTTGGACCACGTTAGGAGGTTGATTGATAGCATTAAGCGTGTTTGCAAAAGTATGAGGTCCTTGTAATGTGAGGAGGGGTCCTGCTTATAGCATTTTAGCATCAACCACCCCATCATTGGTGACATTTTTGTTGCGAGACCAAAATCTGTTCTGTCAGTGGGGGTGTTTTGTACGATCAAATTTCTATTGGATGTTGATGTCTTGAGTTTTCCTTTTTCAATGAGATCCTTCTCTATTATAACCCCTTTTTCTACTAGTTCTAAAAAATATGTACAACAATGTACCCTTAAGTTACTCCTGAGTTTTGCATGAAGGTTTTCTTGAAACATAGTAACTTTTTGTTTTTCGGGTATCTGGACAGGACACCTACTAGCTATAGTTCTCCATCTCTGGAAGAAAGAAATGAATGTTTCACCTTCGTCTTGTGTTGTGTGACACAAGGTTGCTATATTTATCTCGCGATCTATGTTGAAGGAGAATTGCTCCACAAATTTCTCAACCAGTTCACCCCAAGATCTGATGCCAGAATCTAGACCCGAAAACCACTCTAGTGCAATTCCTACGAGACTTCTTGGAAATAGTCTCATAAGATACGTGGGGTCATAAGCGACATCTATGCATATGATAGAAAATCCCCTTATATGTTCTATTGGATTTTGTTTGCCATTTTACTTAGGGAGATTCAGTATGACATATCCGTGAGGGAAAGGGGTCATGTACTATGATCTATCAAAGGGAAATGGGCATATGTCCTTTGTTGAAAAGGATTTCTTAGTTGACACCGACATGTTATCCATTTGCATTTGTAGTGCCTGCATTTGTGTTTGTAAGATGTCAACTTGAGTCAAAGATGTGCTAGGGGGATTATGTGGATCTGTGTATGTATTCTGAAATCCAAAGTCTCGTAATGGGTTTTGATTAAACGTTGGTATTTTAGGTGGGTTTGGATTCAAAATGTTGGTAAAAGTGTTCTGGTTTGGAGTTCACATAAATTGGTGTTGACCTGGGATCTGTGTAAACAAATTCTAAGTACCACTCTAGGAGAAGGGATTCTGGTTCAAAATCTATGTGAATCGTTGGTGACTTGGAATCTGTGTAAATGGATCATGACCACCAATCTGAGATAATGGATTCTGGTTCAGAATCTGTGTGAATGGATTCTGAGTACCAGTTTGGGAGAATAGATTCTGACTCAGAATCTATGTGAATGGATTTTGATTGCCATATTGGAAGGAGGGAATGCCTCCTATTTGTGTAATCCGTGGTATAGTACTAGTGACTGGAGCACTAGGTATGGCCATCGACTGTGGTATGGTGCTCATGATACTAGCGTTAGGTATGACTGTTGACTGTGAACTTGTGACACTGACATAAGGTGTAGAGGTTGAGGTTTTAGGCCTTTTACTCCCAACAAGAGGACCGAAGGGAGTGGATGATGAAGCCCTACAGTGAAATTAAATCCTGATGTCATGCTAGATGTACCAAATGGGGACGTATGGACTGTCATACTCTATGTAGGTGTGCTAGATGGCATAGTTGTGTTGACTTGAGGTATAGTAGTACTAGTAGTCGTGATATTTATCCCTTGTGTAGGTTGAGTTTGTAAAGTGCTGATATCAAATCCTATAGGTAAGGTAGTGCCTTCAGCTAGCAATTTGGCTAAGTATCATTGTCGATCATTTGCTAGGTACTCATCTACAAAAGAGGCAAACTCAGGGTCCTGTGCGGCAGCCTCTATGTCTTCTACTGCAATATGTCCTTGAGTGTTTCTAGTGGTGAATTTGTCTAATAGAGTCTTATGAGGTCTTGAAGAAAATAGATTGATGAATTCGTTTGGGTTTGACATCTTTTCTCTCTCTCTTCTCTTAGACCTAGTTTCGACCATGTAAGAATAGCTCAATATGCAAGGAATGCAAAACTACGTCTATTGACAATATGACTCTAATCTATGTTTTTGGGATTTTTTAAATGCAAAATAAGGAATGCTCTAGGATGACACTAATCTACAATCTAAAGATGCAAAGTCTAAGCAAGACCCTAAAGTGATCAATTCAATAAACCCAAGATGGAGGTACCAACTACCTAAAGTCTAACCAAGGTGTCAATTTCGTCAAGTCAAGGAACCAATGTAGGACGAAGATCAAAGACAAGTCGAGTTTCCTAACTAGACTGATGAGCTAGGAGGACTCTCTATAGGACAAAGGATAAAGTGATAAGATCAGGTTCAACGAAAGATTTTGTTGACACTATGATTTTTCTAGAGTGTAGATGATGGACCTATTCTAAAGTTTGTAAATGTGACCTTCCTAGAAGTTTACTCTAAAGGAAAAATGTATTCTAAGATGAGACACAAATCTGAATTAGGACAACTATGGAAATGACTAAATGAACCTAAAGGATGCAAAATTTGAGAAAAATCATTTCCTGTTTCTGTTCAAGGACTATTTGTGGCAAGATAACTGAAACTGATGTGACTGTGTTGACCAGACAGTGACTGTGAATTCTAACTTTTTGATAATCAGACAAATGCGTCTCAGGATCTCACATATGCGGTCAAGTTTACCAGTTGTGATTTTCCAGTGATCAATTGTGTTTCTCTAGTAAAGTTCAATGTGTGACTCTGACAGATGCGGTTAACCTTCTAACAGATGTGACTCATAATGACAGTTGCGACTCAGAATATGACATATGCATTTTTTTGCAAAAAAAGTGCAAATTGATCTGGTAGATGCAACTCTATGCTAAACAGATGCGACTCGTAATAACAGATGCGACTCAAAGTTAAACAGATGTGACTCGTAATAACAGATGTGACTCAAAGTTAAACAGATGTGACTCTAAAAATCAATTGCGACCTTCTGGTGAACAGTTGCGACTCTCTGTGTATTTTCAGTAATGAGATTTTAAAACCAATCATGTTTTTCGTGATCAAATTTTGGCAAACAAGAACAATCATAACACAAAGTGTTTTCAGTTTGATTTTATACTGAAAGAACATTTAAGTTGACAATAGACAAGTACATCCTAATAGGCCAAAAGGCCTAGGGTTTGTATACTTGGTATAGCCCACCGAAATACCCCAGATTGGTGATAAACACCTTTCCTTCTCGAGAGCGAATAGCTTAGAAATTTGGTGGCATTGGCTCCCCTCCATGGCTCATTAAGGTCTTTCGAGCACACCAATTTTGAATTCTTTAGGCAATGACCTCCCAATAACTGCTATGTCTACTCAAGGGGATCAGTAGTGAGTGTCTTTGGGCATGATACTATACCCTGCACTATACCAAGCAACGGCCAATAGAATGGTTGGTCTCTAAAAAAAGAGGTGTTTAATACGGGAATTCCGTTCGTGGGGCATGATCCATACGGTGAGAGTCCCCTTTCAGATCCATCTCGTCAGAACCACACTCGTGATTCTTGGGTTTTCCCCAAGAATCCACTTTTATATACCGGCTGGAAGTCCCTTGGGTTCAGGGTGCTACCGGTCTGAGTCGTCCTGGGGTGAGTACTTTTTCCCACCAGAATAGGCCCAAGTTCTAGAGTTGGTAACCGTTTCTCTTACACCCAGGATCACACGAATGCACAAGGGGAGAGGATACTTCGATGTACCAAATCGTGAGGGTAATTACACAGTTGTGCTTTCACACCAAACATAGTAGAAACTTGTTAATTTTAAACCAAACAAAAGATTTGCTACGCTATGAAACAATCTGTTTCAAAAATTAACTAGGGTCTTTGACAAGCGTCCTGTAGAAAAATTCATTAGTAGTTTTCAATATCATCTTCGTCAATCGTCCTGCAAAAACTTGTTAACTTCCAAAAGGCCACACACTGAAAATCAGATATTAGTAACACACAAATTAATTGAAAATTTCAGATTTCCAAAAACAAAAATAAAGGTTACCAGTCAATTGCGTCGTTGTGTTACCAGTCAGATGCGTCGATATTCTCTTCAATTGCTTCTCGATATTCACTAGTCAATTGCGATTTAGGATTACTTACATGCGTCGTGGTTTTTCAGATGTAACATTTTAGGTGTTAGATGCGGTTCAAGGAATCAATTGCGTCGTTTCGTCAAACTGATGCGTCTATAAATTTCAATTGCAGTGTTTCATCAAGCTGATGCGTCATTCCGTACGAAAAACCTGCAAAAATCAAAATAACAGTCTACGGGAATGCGAAGATGGTGTCTTCATGTCAAGTTCACCAAATGTAACGCCAAGAAAATGCACAAGACAAGATTAAGAGAAAACATGCAATACAAATCTAAATGCAATCTAATGTTAAGTAACAAAGAACAAAGGAAGTCAAAACGTAATTAAAACTTGAACAATCTCACCAATTTCAAACGTATTTCCATGATTCATCTCGATTGCCCTTCTCCATTTTGCTTGTGTAGTATAATTTCCCTCAATTTTTTTGTAAGTTCATGCAAGTATAGCCTAAGATAATGATTTAGCAAAACATCGAAGATTCTAGATATGTTCTCTCAAAAGTCATAAGATTTCGCGAGTTTTCAAGAGAGATTGGAATGAAGAATGACAGATCAATTTATAGAAAATTGATTATTCGAATGATAGGCCAAGATTGAAAGATCAACGGATGGTTGAGATTGACTGATTAGACATGCATTCTGATAACTGTCAGTAGTGACATGAGTGATATAAATTAGAAATAGAATTAAAGATTAAATAAATGATTTAATCTTCAAGTTTGATATTCGAAAATAGAAGAATTATCTTTGCATGACAAAGATGAAGATGGATTAAAGCAACTCTTATTCGAATGCATGCACAAGAATTAATTAATTAAATATAACTATTTAATTAACATGCATGTACATGCAAATGAGTTAGCATTGGACGATTGAATGATTTGACGAAGAGATTACTCGAGAACGCCACTTAGACATTAAATCTTGAGTTAACTGAGCGATTTAAATAGATGTCAAGTCGAGTAAGAGTGAATACTTAGATAACTTACACAATTATCTAAATATAGAGGAATGTGTTAAAATAGGATTCATGAATTAAATAATTCATTTAATTCAAGATTTCATATTTGAAGAATAATTAAATAAATAAGATTTATTTAATTAAGTGATGAAGGGATTTAAATGAATAATTAAATAAATAAAGAATTTATTTAATTTGACAAGAAGAATAAGGTTAATTAGTAACATAATTAAATAAAAAGTGTTTATTTAATTAATCAGATAGAATAAACAAAAGTGTGAATTAATTAAATAATTATGATTATTTAATTAATAGAAGAAATGAAGACTATAGAGAATAATTAAATAATTGACATTATTTAATCAATAGAAGAATACGAATTATGAAGAATATTGAAGTCGCAGGCTTAAACCAAAATTCGGTGTCTACAATATTGTATCTATTTTCATATTTGGGAATAACAAACAAATATTAAAGGAAAATTCTAGAGTTAAAATTTGTGCATTGTCCAAGAGAAAAACATGTAATTTTGAAGATTAGTGAAACCCTTTCCATGTTTGGTAGTAACAATCAAATGAAAAAAGCATTTCACAGGCATAACTATTGTGCATGGAAGAACAAAATAATAGATAAACATGCCAAAATATCTTCGAAATGAAAACTAGTCATACCATTTTCATATTTCAGAATAACATGAGAATATTATAAGCAAATTGCAGCTAGTTAAAGTATGTGCAGTGAGGAAGATATGAATGCAAGTACATGGCAGAAACCCTCGAAATGATAAACATTAAAACCATATGAATATTTCCTAGTAACAAACAAATATATTGTATCCATTTCCATATTTTGGAATAACAAATAAATGTAAAAAGAAAATTGCAGATTTAAAGTTTGTGCAATGATGAAAACACGAATACAAGTGCATGGTTGAAAACTATTCAAACCCTTTCCATATTTCATCGAACAAGTCTAATAGTAATGAAAAACCATTTTAAACTAGTCAAACCCATTTCATATTTCGTATAAAGAAGAAAATATGAAAAGAAAAATGTAGAGGTGCAATGGATATCAGAAGATTATGAGTGCATGGTCGAGTGTAGAAGAAAATAAAACAAGTTAAACCCTCCCCACATTTCATTTAAGGAAATCTTTCTCAAAGACAAAAGTTCGCAACAAAAATTTCTGCAAAAAAAAGTGCATGGAAAAATACCATCGTATTTGAAGACAGTGGTACAGGCTGAGTGAGGTTAGAAACCTCACCTGAAAGAGAAAGGGAGCTCTCGATAGTGCGGAGCCAAATGAAGAAGCGTGAAGAGCCGAAAAATGAAGCACGAAGAGTTGAACTAGTTTCGGTGCCAAACAAAATGAATAGTCAAGAATGTTTGCAAAAAAGGAATGAGAGTGAGAAGGATATACGAGAATGTGGAGTATTGAATGAACCTTGATCTTTGATTAATGCAATTGAGAATGCGAGTAAATGCAAAGGGACATGCAAGGAAATTTGGTTAGTGGAGGAAAGGAAGGAGGCGGTGAGTGTTTAATGCTCTAAACTATTCGTTCAGGTGGCGAGGCTATCGTGGACACGCGTCCATTTGATCTAGTGTACGTAAATGTGTATGCTGATTAAGGAGGCAGATGGGCTCCACTTTCAGGTAGAGGGATAAATGGGCCCGATTTGGACACATTGGTGTAAATGGTGTTTGACAGGTGGCAGGGTGATCAATTTTTTTTTTAAAATATTGGGCTTGATGCACAAGTGGTAGGATGACATGGCAGGAAATTTTTTAAATTTTTTTGGTCCATATGGACTACCACGTGGACCTCCAAAGTTGACCCACCCTACTTTGGGCCCCTCTCCCCTATTCTTTACAAAAGATTATGCCTATATTCTCTTATAAAAATATCATGTTCTATTCTTACAACACTTAGGTATAAAGAATAAATAATTATAAATATTGTACTCAATATGGAGGGGAAGCACTAGTGTCAACAAGAACTTAAATAATAATTTAGGTACAACACAATAATTTCTTTAACACGTAGAGATAGATATAGTGAGGCATGAAACTTTATCCATCTATTTTGGAGTGACCCACAAAATGATTATTTAAAGATAAATAAACTAGGATTGAAAAACATGAGCATCCATAACCAAAAGGGGAATTATAGAGTTTACTAGTTGCACTTACCCTAAAATTTGAGAGCTGTGTTCACTAATTTGATCTGCAATGGTTACAAGTTGGAATTTTACTTTATTATTTAATAAGCTAAATTCATTACCACTAATATTGTTATCCTATTGGATTATATTTAATAAATCTAACTATTGGTATCTTGGTGTGATTTTTTCACCAAACCATGTCTCATTTCATTGCAACACTCAAAATTTATTATCCTACAAAATATCCATATAAAAAATTGTACACTCTTATTCAAAATGGTCACAAAAGTGACCAACACCTTAATTTATTTGTATAGCTCAACCATTTCTTATTGTACTTGGTTATCTTCTTTATAATATTTCCATCAAGCTTCCTCCTCCACTCTTATATGTAGGCTCTTGAGCCCACCTCTTTATTTATAATTTAGCTATGTCTTTGATACTTTAGCTATGGTGACTCTTAATTTATTAGCACCATACTAATATTTGGAATGTTCATCATCTTAACTATCATACAATTATTCCATTATTAACATTATCAAAGCAATGGTTGCAAAATATATGACCCAAGGAATTAAGCTACTCATCTAATGGTACATTAGTCACAAAAATGATAATGTTTTAGAGATGATATTATTGTGTGTATCCATAACAAAATTCTACAAAGTCTAAATGCATCATAAATTTACCAATATGCAATGTCCCTGATAAGTATTAATGCAAATATAAATTTAATTTATTTCTTGATATTAATTTAATTCAATGGCTTTGATATTTTGTTTATCTTTAGCTTTTAAATTAGATGTCAAAAAAATCCTTATCAAAAGATCTTGAATCTAAAATATTCCTAACTTATGGAAAATAGTTTGATTTACAGCCCAAAATTCTATGCAAAGATAATAAATTTTATTTTATTCTATCTATCAATTAATTCACAATTTTAAAATTATATATATATTATATGTTATATGTTGCAAGTATGAAGGCGTTGTCATTAATGTCAATTGTGTTGCTTTGGTTGAGAGATTGTTGTTTTAATTAGTTGCATCATGGTGTCATCAATTAAGTTATTGGTGTCAACCTTTGGTTTTGCTTTGATAAGCTTCTAGCTACGGTTGTGGTAGTGGTAAAGATGTTGAGGATATTGAAAAAAATGATGAAAAGAGGAAGCATGGTGTTGCAATGGTGTTTAGTGTTGCAAAAGTGTTCTATTTGTGCTTCACATTTCTTCTAGGTTGAATATCTGCTTGTGTGGTTTGGATATGTTGGTTAGAAGTGTTTAGAGATGCTATATCTAGAATTTGGGCTTCTGGATCAATGTGCAGAGAAAGATATGTTCACTAGTATGTGAACTATATTTGTAATATTACTTACTAAAGTGTTTGGGAGAAATGTTTTTGGTTTGCGTTTCTCCGCAATTGGGCTTCAAGACTTGTGGTTCTAAAGGAGAGTTGATGATGTTGATCTCATGCTTATGTCAAGAGGATTTGTGGTTTGGTGTTCCAAAAATTGGTCTTCTAAGTTACAATGTGTGGCAGAGTGGTTTGAGTATACTAGGCTTGCATATTCTAAAGGTGTGAGTTGGTGCAAATAATTTGTTCAATTATAGGTGGTTTGTAGATTACTCTAGAATGTCTAGAGGAGTGTTGTGTGGTTTTCAAGTCATTCTTGGATTTAAGGAAGCATGTACTTCAAAGTTTAATGGTGTTTTCATGGGTCACGACTGACTTGGTGTTTACACTACATTCGAAGGTGTTTAAATATTGATGAAAGTGTAGTGTGACATGTGAGTTATTTTGGGTCCCAATTAGGTTTTGTATTAGTCCAATTATAGTCCTATCCACCACGGGAATGCTTAGTGCCAACCTATTTTGAATTTGTAAAGTGTAAAGGTGTGTGTAGCCAACTTGAAGATGGTTTTCAAGTTGAGGATAGTATAAATACAAGGTGAATTGATAAGAGTGTGTGTGTGTGGAATAGAGCTAAATAATTGTAGTGTGAGTTTGAGCAGAGTAGTGCAAGATTCAAAGTGTTAGATTATTGGATGCAGTGAGTAGAAGGTGTCTACAATCATTCATACAATGCTGCAAAGGTGTTGGAGATATTGTGGTGGATTTTCTATTGCATTGAGATCATATTCTTTGTGTAACATTCTATCTTCGTTCTTCTTTCTATTCTGGCAGTGAGCCTAGGCTATGAGCCTTTTGTATTAGTTTTGAAATTACTTATATTTTGAGCTAATCCTCATTTTGGTTTTTCCCTCATTGGGTTTTACATATAAAATATGGCATTCTCTTGTGTATGGTGTTGTTATTTTAGTTTATGTTATCTACATTTCATGATTAACCATTATAACAGATTAGGGGTTTAATGAATGCATGTGGATTTTATTATTGTTGAGGGTTTTGATGTTTTAAATGGATACAATTGATTCACCTCCCCTGTTAGTTATATTGTTCATTCAACAATTGGTATCAGAGCGAGGTTCCTTAGAGAAAATCTTGATTGCTTGAGGTAGATATGTGATGGCGAACAAGAAGGAGATCCCTATGTTTGATAGTACAGACTAAGAATTTTGGATGGTGAAGATGGAAGGCTGTCTTATTTACCTTGGATTTGAGGTTGCATAGGCAATGAATACTACATATACCATACTTGCAAATGGACCATGCACAAGTGATGAAATCAAAGCTTATGAAATAGATGGTAAGACAAGATTTATTCTTTTGACTATTTTTGAAAGTATTGAATTAGTAAAAAATATGAATCTAAAAACTGCTAAAGAAGTTTGGGATAAGCTAGAAAGTATTTATGAAGGAGGTGATAAGGTTAAACAAGCTAAGATACAGAATCTGAAGGCACAATTTGAGACTTTGTGAATGTTTGAAGTTGAAACAATCACAAGTTACATGTGGAGGGTTGATGAATTGGTAAGTGCATTGAGAGGTCTTAGTGCACAAGTGAAAGAACCTAAGGTGGTAAAGAAAATTATTAGAACTCTTCTTGATTCTTATAGTGAAAAGGTTTCTTCTGCTGGGGAAGTTGAAAATTTTAATATTTACTCTAGAGATCAGTTGTTTGGCTCACTAACTACATTTGAAATGAGAAAAATTTGTACGAAAATTGGCACAAAAGTAGAGACTGCTTTCAAGCTAGAAAAATCAGAAAAGGTTGAAGATTTAGATGTAGATGATCTTGATGATATGGAAGCTAACTTTGTAAGAAGGATGAAAAAGGGCACTAGTAAGTACAAAGGTAAATTACCTTTTGAAAATGTTTTAGTTATGGACAAATAGGCATTATGCTTCAAGGTGTCCAAACAGAGCTATGAACAATAAGAATAAGGAGAACAAAGGTAAGATTATCATGAAAAGTTCTTATGTTATGAGAAGATGTATTTTTGATGATGAATCTGATTATGGAGATGTTGATGATAGTGAATTCTCATTTTTGGATTTAAAAGATGAATCTATTTTTGCTAACTTTGAAAGTTGTGTGAAGGAAAATGCTCCGGAGAAGAAGGATAATATTGAAGGTACTTTGGTATCTAATTTTCATGTTAGAAAGGATAATAACTATTGGTGCATTGATAGTGGTTGCTCACATCATATGTCTAGAGACAAGAGAAAGTTTGCTAAGCTTGGAAAATATGATGGAGGACTTGTTAAATTTTGAGATGATTTAGGAGCTAAGACTTGTGGAATAGGTTCAACCATTTTTGATGGCAACCATAATACTGATGATGTTTACTATGTCAAAGGCTTAAGGCATAACATTTTGAGTGTTGGAAAAATGTGTAGCAAAGGGTACAATCTTATGTTTTAGGATGATGGATGTGATATCAAAAAAGGGTTTGGAACTCTGATTGTTGCTGGAAAGAGGACAAATGGAAATATCTATTAGCTCAAGGGTGCTGATGGTCATTGCTTTATGACTCATATTAGTGATAGCTAGTTATGGCATAGGGGGATGTGTCACATCAATTTTAATAATTTGGTTAGAATTAGTTTAGTTCAAGTAGTGAGAGATCTTCCAAGGACTACAAATCAAATCAATGTTTGTAGAGATTGCCAATTTGAAAAAAAAACAAGTAGTTTCAAAGGAAAGGAACAATCTTCTACTAGATTGTTGGAATTGGTACATACAGACCTTTTTGGTCTTACAAGAGTGAGAAGTCTTCAAGGTGGCATGCATTTCATGATTTTGATTGATGATTATTCTAGAATGGCATGGGCTACCTTTCTTAGAGAGAAATTTGAAGCTCTAGATAGATTCAAAGCATTTAAAGCTATGGTTGAGAATGAAATGGATTTGAAGATAAAATGTCTGAGGTGTGACAGAGGTGGAGAATTCACCTCCAATGAATTTAACATATTTCGTGAGAATAATATAACAAAGAGGCACTTGTTTGCCCCTAGGAATCCTCAGCAGAATGAAGTAGTTGAAAGTAAAAACATGAATATTCAAGAAGCTACAAGGACTATGATGAAAGAAGCTAACCTAATGGAAGTATACTGGAGAGAATTAATTCATAATGTTGTTTGCATACTTAATAGAGTTCAAGAAAAAGCTAACAACACAAAAACTCCTTATGAGTTGTGGTATGGAAGGATCCCTATTTTCAAGCACTTTAGAGTATTTGGAAGCAAATGCTATATTAGAAGAGATGAGGAAAACTTAGGAAAGTTTGATGCTAGGTTTGATGAAGGTATCTTCCTTGGATATTCTACTAAAAGAAAAGCTTATAGGTGTTACAACAAAAGGCTAAGAAGGATTGTGGAAAGTGCAAGTGCCAAGGTTGATGAAGACTTGCATAATTAATTTTTCATAGATGGATATGAGTTAGATGAGCTTGGTTGGGGAGAAGAAGAAGAAAAATATAATGAAAAATAAGTGCAAAATGAAGAGGATTTAGCTTCGAAAAAAGACCCCTAAGACCTCTAAGTATGTGTAGAGAAATCATTCTGAAGAATAGATCATTAAAGACAAAAAAAAAGGTATGTTGACAAGAAGAAGAGCTACTGAGCAAGAGGTAAATTTTTGTTACTTTCTAAATTTGAACCAAATATAGTGATTGAAGGATGCAAAGGTGAACATTGGATGAAGGAAATGGAAGAAGAAATTATGCAAATTGATGAAAATTAGACTTGGGAACTAGTTCCTAGACCTGAAAACAAGAACATAATTGGAACTAAGTGGGTATTCAGAAACAAGCTGAATGATAATGGAGAAGTGGTGAGAAACAATGCAAGGCTTGCATGTAAGGGTTACTCACAATTTGAAGGAATAAACTTTGAGGACACATTTGCTCTGGTGGATAGAATGGAAGAAATCAAGATGTTTTTGGTATTTACAACACATAAGGACTTTAAAGTTTATTATATGGATGTGAATTCCACTTTCTTGAATGGAGAATTGGAAGAAGTTTACATGGAAAAAGGTTAGAAGGATTTTAGTTAGCAAAAAACCTAATATAGTATGCAGATTGAAGAAGGCACTGTATGGATTGAAGCAAACTCCTAGAGCTTGGTATGCAAGTTTGGATAGATATTTGATACAACAAGGATTCAATAAGGGTACCACAAATCTAGTAATCTTTACTTCAAGGTTGATAAATATCAAATATTGATAGTAGTTGTGTATGTTGATGACCTAATTTTTGAAGGAAATGAAGATATGATTAAGAAATTTGTAGAAGAGATTTAGAAAGAGTTTGAGATGTATATTTTTGGGGAGATGAATTTCTTCCTTTGACTATGGGTATGTGTAGGATCATCATGAAAAAATAGACCCTTAAGTGGCGATGAAATTTAGAAAAATTAAACCTGGGCAACTTGATGTAAAAAATTGAATAAGTTGTCTATATTATTTCAAAAATATGTAAGAATAGAATCTGTAGCAAATTGAATGTAGTTTTTAAACTACTAGGTTTATTTTAAAAAAAAAACATCTATTTGGTGAAAATTTGACATTTCAATGCAATAGTACTTATATTTCAGGGAAAATATAAGAAGCAGGTGTCTATTTGACCACCCTAACCACAATAAAATGATAATATTTTTTATAGGATTTTAGATATAAGTAGAGGAATCATGTTTAGATGTAATTCATATTTTCTTGCAATTTTTTTCCAAGTAAATAATTAATTATGATTTTTTTATTACAACTTTTTAAAAATATAAAAAACTCGTATGTCTAACCACCTTAACTTGGTCAAAACTTCATGAAATTCATTTTTTTTTATCTGATAGTATGTGAAGCATAGAATGTGACACATGTTTTGGATTCAAAAAATGTGTTACCATTTGAAAGCTATAGATATTTTTCAATCAATCAGTCTATCAATTAGGACTTTAGTCATAATTCAAATAGAAAATGAATAATAATTATTTATTAAATTCAATGTAAAGCATAATTTATATTGGTGGAAAGTTGAGAATATCCTTTAAAAACCCTTTTTGTTTCATAAATTTTGGGTAAAAAGAAAGTCGTCAGCCACATACCCTACAAATACCCATCATATTGCCACTTTTTGGCCCATCATGATCCAGCACATACCCGTACAAATTAGTCAAATAGATAAAGGAATTTTCATTTCACAATAAAAATATGTCAAAGAGATGTTGAAGAAGTTTGGAATGGATGACTCCAAACTGGTATGTACTCTTATGGTTAATGGTTGCAAAATGAGCAAGCATGATGAATCCCATAATGTTGATTAGAGCAAGTATAGATCTATGATTGGTGGACTGATATACCTAAGTACTACTAGATTGGATATCATGCATGTAGTTTTTCTTATGGATAGATTTCAAGAAAATCGTAAAGAAGCACATGTTGTGGAAGTGAAGAGGATATTTAGATATTTGAAGGGAACTCTAGATTATGGCTTGTGGTATCCTAAGGATACTAATTTCACTTTGAGTGCTTATACAGATGTAGATTGGGTAGGTTGTGTTGATGATAGGAAAAATACTAGTGGTGGTGCATTATTTCTTAGATGTAGATTGGTATCATGGCTAAGTAAGAAACAAGATTCAATTTCTTTATCTACTACAGAGGCTAAGTACATTGCAGTAGCATCTTACTGCACACACATGTGTTGTAGATGAGAAAAACATTGAAGGATATCAAAGTGGTGAATGGTGAGCCTATTTCTATCTTTTGTGATAATACAAGTGCAATAAATATATCAAATAATCTAGTGATGCATTCAAGGACAAAGCATATATCAATCAAGTATCAATTTTTGAGAGAAAAGGTTATGGAGAATGAAGTGAAGCTTGAATATGTACCTACAAAGCATAGAATTGTTGACATATTCACTAAGACTCTTCCTAAGGATACTTTTGAGTATCTCTAGGAGAAGTTGGGGGTTATTGCGCCTTCTTTCTTGATCTAGATGCATATGGATATGCATTAGTCTAGTGGATCTATGGATTAATTATTTGTCTAGACTGATATTGGTGGCTACCTCTTAGGGGGAGTAGGTGGTGACATAATTGCATGGAATATATGTTGTCATTATGTAGAGGTTGTTGATTTGGTTGGTGTGTACTCCTAAGGGGGAGTATTCAGAGCAGTTGCAAGTATCTTGGTTAATGTCAAAGGAGGAGAACAATGCAAAAACATTTTATCCTTTTCCATTGATATCAAAGGGGGAGAGAAAGTTATGTGAAAAAAGAGAGATTATCTATAGAAGGGGAGTGTGAAGCATTTTTTAGTTGGAGAAAAAATCATGTAAGGAGGGAGAGAGTACAAGAATGTTATGTAGGTTGTCTAATATAAAAAGAGAAGAGTGTGTATGTTGTCTTTGATAGTTTTTCACATCTTGTATTTCCATCAATGACAAAGGGGGAGATTGTTACAAGTATGAAGGTGTTTTCATTGATGTCAACAAGTGTGTGTTGTCATTGATGTCAATTGTGTTGCTTTGGTTGAGAGATTTTTGATTTGATTAGTTACATCATGTTATCATCAGTTTAGTTACTGGTGTCAACCTTTGACCTGCTGCTTTGATAAGCTTCTAGATATGGTTGTGGTAGTGGTAAATATGTTGAGGACATTGAGAAAATTGATAAAAAGAGGAAACAAGGTGTTGCAGTGGTGTTTTGTTTTGCAAAAGTGTTTTGGTTGTGCTCCATATTTCTTCTAGGTTGGAGATCTTCTTGTGTGGTTTAGATATGTTGGTTAGAAGTTTTCAGAGATGCTATATCCAATCTTTGGGTTTCTGGATCGATGTGCAGAGAAAGATATGTTCACCAGTATGTGAATTGGATTTGCAATGTTACTTATTGAATTGTTTAGGATAAATATTTTTTCTCTGTGTTTCTTCGCAGTTGGGCTTCAGGACTTGTGGTTTTGAAGGAGAGTTGATAATGTTGATCTCTTACCTATGTCAAAAGGATTTATGATTTTGTGTTTCAGAAGTTGGTCTTTCGAGTTACAGTGTGTTCAACAGAGTGGTTTGAGTGTACTAGGATTGTACATTCTGAAGGTGTGAGTTGGTGCAAACAATTTTTTGAATCTTAGGTGGTTTATTGATTACTCTAGAGCGTCTAGAGGCATTTTGTGTGGTTTTCAAGTAGTTATTGGATTTGAGGAAGAATTTAATTCAAAATTTAATGACCTATAGCTGACTTGAAGATGGATCTCAAGTTGAGGATAGGATAAATGCAGGGTGAATTGATAAGTGTGTGTGTGGAATAGAGATGAATAATTGTAGTGCGAGTTTGAGCAGAGCACTGGTGTGAGCTGCAAATTGTTAGATTACTCGATGCAGTGAGCAAAATGTGTTTGAAATCATTTGTACAAAGCTATGAAGGTGTTGGAGCTATTATGATGGATTTTTTGTTGCATTGAGATAATATTCTATGTAACATTCTATCTTCTATTTTCTTTCTATTTCCACAGTAAGCCTAGGCTGTGAGCCTTTCTAGACAGTGTGTAATTCTAGAAATGATCCTTTTGTACCAATTTTTCAATTAATTATATTGTGAGCTAATCCTCACTGTGGTTTTTCTTTCATTTGGTTTTCCACTTAAAGTCTCGTGTTCTCTTGTGTATGGTGTTGTTATTTTAATTTTTTTATTTGCATTTCATGATCTTAAACATTATAACAAATTAACCTAGTTTAATGAATGCATGTGGATCCAAATTTTTTTTTGAGGATTTTGATTTTTTAATTAGATACAACTGATTCACCCCCCTCTCAATTGTCTTGTTCATTCAAAATTATGGGTATTAAAATATTAATAAAACAAAAGTAATAATAAAAATTCATAATGTTCTTCATACATATAATACAAGGAATAATAGGAAACCAAGAAAAACACAATCCATTCCCTCATTGATACCACTCCCACAACCTATTTTACCTAGTGCATGAAATCAAATTCGTACATCTACACACAAGATAGAGTAGACAAAAAGACATGAAATGTAAATATGTGTGATAGGAACAAACCTTGTTGAGGAGGAGAGCCCCTACTATGATATACATATAGATGAGATCAAATATACAATGGTAAATAGACAAGACAAGTAGACAAGAGATTGTTACCAACAGTCCATGGCTCCCCTCTTGGCTTGATAGATGTGATGTGCTTGTGTGCAAGAGAACCTTGACCGCTTCTTTGATAGAAATCTAGTAGAAATTCTCTACAAAGAGCAAGAGAGAATGAAAAAAAGATGTAAAAGAGAGAATGGAATGAGAGAGCATGAGAATGAGAGTGAAAAGAGGAGTTTTGTGACATTGCATGGGCAAGAAGAGCTATTACACTCATGTTTTTTCCATGATGATACATGTCATAGGAAAAGAATACAAGATATTCTCATTTGAATCTTGGAAATTTTAGGGATGCTAGCATGTTGCATGAATGCCCATGCATCATGCAAGTGTCCTACTCAAAATTTTACAAGAATGAGGTATCCAAGTTGTTAACGCTTCATCATTATCCCGTAGATGAAGTTGGAATCATGAAAGTTTGACTTATAGACCTGTTTTTGCCATTAATACAAAAGGTTGTCATAAATGCAATGGGTTAGATGTGCAAGTGTGAAATTTTCATGGGATGCAATTTTATGACACTACAATAGATTCTTGGATGTGTGTGCAACGTTATTTTTACTATCCTAAATGATGCAAAACAACATAATGCAAAGGAGAAAAACAACACTTCAACACTTGAAGATTAGCCTAAGTTGAACTCAAACAAAGAAAGGTAAAATGATTATACTTTGTCTGAGTTGATCTTCTTGGTTGGCCCTTTGATGTAGCTTGAATGTGTACTCCTTGATGGAAAATATGATGAAAATTGATGCAAAATGATGAGGATGCAATGAAGATTCAAATGATTCAAATGGGTATATGAGTGGATGAATGCAAGGGATGCAAAATGAGCTTCAAGAATGCAATAACATTTGGAGGATGAAAAAATGCTTGAGAGTTGGAGAGCTTGAAATTTGAAATTGTGAATGCAAGTTATGTTTGAAAATCTTCCATTTTAAGGGAAGAATCTCTAGAGAATTCAATGGATAGGATTTAGCCAACATGGACAAGATGGAGGGCTGTGGTGAGTTGAGGACTCACAAGCCCTCACATCCTGCCATGTGGAAGATGAGGTGTCCCAAGGACATGTGATGTGGAGAGAGGACATGTGAGGTGGAGGTACTTGCAAGTACCTTGGGATTGGGGAGATTTCCTTAAAAAGGAAGTTTTTGTCCCCATATGAGGGTGATGTTGACAAGTGAGAAATTTTAGAAAGTCCTCTCTTATCATCATGGGGATGAGAGAAGTTGTTGGGGGAATAAATATGAATTTAAAATTCACATGATTGAGAGTTTCCTAGAGGATAAAACAAGGTTTTCATAAAGGAGGTCCTTGTACCATGTAAGTGATGTGACACATGAGACCCACATAGGGAAGAGGAGAACCTTGGATGAATAAATGTGAATTTTTAATTCACATGGGGAAGAGGTCAAGGCTAAATAAAGAAAACACTTATAAAAGGTTGACTTGGAGGACATGCCAAAGATGGCATGTGATTAGATTAAGGTTGTGCAAATAGGTGATTAAGAAAATTAATGAGGGATTAGAGGCAAGTGGCCAAATATGGAGGATGTGACATTAATCTTGATTAAAGGTGTGCACATCCTAATCATGGATTAATTAAACTAATCCAGATTAGAAGAGGGTTATGGAGGATGTGACAAGGAGAGAGAAAATAGAAATTTAAAATTGATTTAAATTCAAAAAGGTTAAATGACTAAATTAAATAGATTGACATACCTATTTAATTTAGAGAGGAAAGGATGAAAGGTAAAGTATTTAATTGTTAAATTAAATACTTTAGGAACCTTAGGTAAAAGGGAAATATTAATTAAACAAGTCATCTAATTAATATTGATCAAATAGACAAATAAAGGAGACAGGTTTGACCATGTGGGAGTGGTCAAATTTGGATGTCTACAGGATGAAATACACAGATGAAGAGATGGATGTATTGAAGAAAAATGATATTGAGATCTGGTACCCTTTCCTAATGGATGTAAACCTGTTAGTTGTAAATGGGTGTTCAAGAAGAAATATTGTCCTAATGGTAGTTTTGAGAAGTATAAGGCACAATTAGTTGCTAAGGGGTAATCTTAGGTGGAGGGAATTGACTATTGTGAGATATTCTCTCTTGTTGTGAAGCTAAATCTATTCGATTCCTATTATCACTTGTAATAGCATATGATCTAGAAGTGGAACATATGGATGTGAAGAAAATGTTCCTTCATGGTGACTTGGAGGAAGAAATTTATGTATCAAACCTAAAGCATTTCATGGTTATTAAAGGTAAATAACACCTGGTATGAAAGTTGAAAAAAAAATATTTTTATGGTCTTAAGTAACCTCCTAGGATGTGGTACCAAAATTTTTACACCTATGTGTTGTTGGGATTTTTGAGATCTAAATCTGACCATTGTGTGTATTATAAATCTGATAATGGTCATATTCTCATTATTATTTTATATGCAGGTGATATGTTGTTTATTAGGAATGGTTAAAGTATGAATTGTCAGCATAGTTGGAGATGAAGGATCTGGGTGCAATGAGTTATATTCTGGGGATGGAGATCAGAAGAGATAGAGCTAACATAAAGCTTTGGTTAATCCAAATTATGTGAACATAGTGTTGGAGAGATTCAATATGACTGATTAAAGATAGTTAGTTGTTCTTGTAATTTAGGGGATGAAGCTTTCTATGGAAGAATATCCAAAATCTCCTATTGAGATGGAAGACATGACCAACATATCATATGCGAGTGTTGTTGGTAGTCTTATGTATGCTATGGTCTGTATAAGGCTAGACATTACCTAAGTAGTGGGATTCCTTAGTTGATTTATGGATAATCTTGGATGGGTACATTAAGATGTAGTGAAGAGAGTGTTTAGATATTTATGGGGTACTTTCAAGTATTCCCTATGTTTTCATGGTTATCCTATTTAACCTTGGCACTCAATGAATATTCATGAATATATGGATTTAGATTAGGCAGGTGACAATGACAATAAAAGATCCACCAATGGTTATTTGTTTACGATGTCCGGTTGTGCTATCAATTGGCTGAGTAATTGGAAAGCTATAGTCACTTTGTCCACTACAAAAGCAAAGTACATGGAAGCCACTCATGCTTGCAAGGAATCAATTTGGCTTAAGAGATTGTGTTCTAATATTGGTTTTGATGCAAGACATATTACTATATGTTGTGATGGTTAGAGTGTCATTTTCCTAGCAAAAAATCCTACTTCCATGCCAAAACAAAGCATGTTGATGTTCAATTTCATTTTTTTGTGATATGGTAGAAGATGGAAAGGTGATTTTGGAGAAGGTTGACACTTTGGTAAATGTTGTAGATGCATTGATGAAACCGACACAGAGAAGCTCAAGTGTTTTTCCATTTCCATGGGCCTTGGGAGATTGGGTAGCTGATTATAAATGACTCTTGATAGGTATTTGACAAGCGGGAGAATATTGGGATTAAGGTGTCTCAACCTTTTAATCCTAGAATTTAATTTATTCTTATTTGATATTATTTAATTATTTCATTAGTTTATTATGTACCAAATTTTTTGTTAGTTTGTGGAACCTACTGGTGAGGTGGCATCCTACATAGAAGGTGACATGTGAAATGTGTAAGCTAAAATTAGGGAGGTAGGCATCCCACTTTGGAGGTCCTAAATTTATGGCTAACTTGGTGGCTTTTGTCATATAGTAACTAGTGGCTTTTGCCATATAAGTTACTATGTCAAGTTTATGACAAACTATGATAACTTGCTATGACAAGTTATAAAAGATGTAAGAGTCATGTATGACAGTCTAATTCACACTATGATAGATAAGATACATTGATAGGGGCGCCCAAGTATGCATTTGGTAGTTGCATGTGTATAGGTGCCTTGCATGTTGAATGGAAGCTAATTTTGAGGAGATATGTGTTGGAATTAGAAAAAACCATAATTTAAGGGTTCTGACTATGACAACATGTCATAATGAATTCATATTCACACTTGGGCATGGGATTTGATTATGAGAAATTTTTTCACCCTCTCTTCATGTTTGAGTGTAATAAATACTTGATGAATTAGTGCATTTTTCAGTATGATAGGTTGGAGAATTGCTTGGACATCATTATGCTACCAAAATTGCTCCAAATTCTTGTTGTAGTGTGAGACTCTTGAAGAGAATTGCTTTGACATTGTATTGTAACTGTTGTTGCTGCTAATAATATAAATTTGAGCTGCAAGTTTGGAGTATGGGTTTTTTCTCATAAGGTTTTTCCCACGTAAATTATAGTGTCATGGTTTGCATAGTTGATTTTCTTTACATATTTTGAATGTGCGTATGTTTGTAACTGTAATTGATTAAATGTGCTTAAATATTTTTTTATAAATTTCCTTTGCTTATATTAGTGTAAGAAGCATCTTTTGTGCACTTGGCTTCCTTTCAATCATTACAAATTTTAATCTCTATATCAAAGTTACTCTTAAAATCATACCTACAATGTTCTTTATCATTAACATGAAGAAACTAGATACAACATGATTCTTGTATGGCATTAGATTTATAGAATGAGAGCTATTATCTCTATCCTATTGAAATCCATTTTCTCTACATTGTTAAGGAAGATACTAATCCTTTTGGTTTTTATAGAGGTGAACAAACTAAGGACTAGTCAAATTGAACCCATTAGCCCTCTATGGAATGAAATGGAGAAACTAGATACAACATGATTCTTGTATGGCATTAGATTTATAAAATGAGAGATATTATCTCTATCCTATTGAAATCCATTTTCTCTACATTGTCAAGGGAGATACTAATCATTTTGGTTTTTATAGAGGTGAATAAACTAAGAAGAAGGATTATTCAAATTGAACCCATTAGCCCTCTATGGGATGAAATGGAGCTAGTATAAGAAAAGTTGGATTCAATAATTGTGAACCTTTTCTTATAGATGAGAATAAAGTTAAAAAAAAGAATGAGAACCTTCAAAAAGTTCTTAACATATTTTCTATAGTTTTTTCTAAGATCACAACTTCTAAACTATTTAAGGAGGATCAATCCATCATATTTCCTTTTGATTCTCATTTAATAGGAACTTATTCGCATACAAGTCTTATTACTATTCATATCTAGGATGCCCCTTGTGTTTGCATGGTTGAGACTAATATTTGGGAGATTTCTAAATCAAAGGTTAATCATCATGTTTCTACAAGCCCAAACTTAGACCAACAAGGGAAAAATGCTAATGATATGAGATCCACTATTCAAAAAGTTACTCATCAAGTATTTGAACTGTTATCACCTGAAATTGCACCCTTGTTGAACTTGATGTTCAACACCTCAGTGTAACATTGGAAGACCTCTAAAGATGTGGGTTTCTTGTGAGCAAAGGTCAACCTCCAGAGAAGGCCGGCTTCCTTTGTGTATCACCCAAAACTACTGATTTTGAAAGGGTAAAGGGAGAAAAAATGCATACAAAATGAAACTATACTGAACTATTCCTATAGTGATACACCGAGTTGATAAGAAATCAGGAAATGAAAACAAGATGCAAACACACTGGGGAAACTAGACTACAGCTGTTTTACTTACTCAACATAACCCCATTAGACTTATGCATCACTCTTGACAGGTTTGATCTACATACATATCTCAAGAAGGAAGGAACAAACTTCACAACTTTGTGTTATGAATACAGATTTAGGAAAACACTATTAAAGAAATACATACATAAGCTAGCATACATAAATGAGAGTGGTAAGAGCATTAGTACTTGTTTTCAAGGTGAACTCTATTTTGCATTCGAGATTTCAATTGAGTTACAAAAACATACATTTAGTTGAGAAAGGATTGATAGAAATCACTAACTCTTTAGAGTGTATAATCCGAACTGTTTACTTAAATATCAAAATGTGTCGGCCCCTTAGGGCTTACAAAAAATATCAGGGCCCAGAAAAACTGCCCCTTAGATTTTCTTATTGAGTTTCTAGCTGCACCCTGCATGTCCATTTCAGTGTCAAAGATTTCCTTCAAGGGAATCCCTTCTTGAACATTCTACAACCACCACAATTCACTTTTGTTCCTCGTGTCGATCTTCAAACCTCCCTGTTGAGCGCCTCCAATGCTTCTGAGCTCAGAACAGATACATGTTGCTTTTCATTCTGTTGATGTTCTTCAGACTGCCATGACTCACTTTGAGATCCCTCTGGTTGGTCGAGTGAACTCCACGTAGATTCTTCGGGTGGTCAAAAATCCTTTGATCAGAATCACATCTCGGCGAGACACTGGAAGTGTCTCACCGATGCGATTATGTGTCTTTGCACCTATAGACATATCATAGAACAGTGAGTGAGAGCTCATGCCGCAGGCAATAAACTATCAGCGAGCCCATCTTATTTTTGGCAAGACATTACCGAGTCGGCAGGACCTCATGGCGAGCTCATTTCATTTACCCCGAGCTCACTCTTCTCCTCTAGGCTCGAGCTCCTTCGACTTTTGGTGAGACCTTACCGGGTTGGAAAGACCTTATGGCGAGGTCCCCCTGTCATACCGATATCTGCTTTTCTCGCTGAGACACCCTCCATTCACCGAGACCTCTTGTAGACCTCCTCTTCCTTCGGCGAACTCTTCACTCTTTGGCAAGACACCCGGCGAGACCCTTCGTTATCGGCGAGACATTGGCCTATCGGCCAGACCTCCTACCGAGCTCCTTATCTCTTAGCGATGAGCTACTTTCTCTTCGATCGGGGAGACATTATGCCTTTGCTAAGACATCATGGCGAAACTATTTTTCTCTCGGCGAGCTTCCTTCGTGTCGCTGAGACTTCTTTATCGCTGAGACTCTATATCGAAGTCTCCCTGCCCTTCGCCGAAAGTTCACTTGAGTTTGGGGAGACCTTGCTTGATCGGCAAGACATCCTGCTGATACCACCCCCATCCTTTGTCGCTGAGACATTCCTGGGTCGCTGAGACCTCACCACGACCTCAAAATGCTACATTGAAGACATCCCCCAGGTCGGCAGGACATCCATTGGTCACTGAGACCCTATGTCGAAGGCGAAATCCTTCGGCGAGTTCCTTTCTTTGGGTGGGGTCCCCTTTCTATCGGTGAGACAATTCTTGATTGCCAAGACCTTCTAGCGATGAAATCTTGCTTTGCCGATGCTGCTTTGTTCATTGAGACTCTGATGGATTGGCGAGACTTATGCCGATACTACCTCATGTTGGCAAGACATCTTTGCTTCGGTGAGACCTCCTGGCGAAGCCCGCTTACATACGCCGAAGGCATCCTTTCGATAAGACCTACTTTCGCCAAGACTTCATGGTGACTTCATTTACCTTTTCCAAGAGCCTTCATTCGCCGAGACATCACCATGTCAGCCAGACATCACACCGATCCTTTGTCGTTGAGACATTCTCGAGTCGCCAAGACATCTTGTAGAACTCAATCCCTACGCCGAGAGCTTTTAGAGTCGGGGAGACCTTGTGACTTCGGCGAGACCCTTTGGCGAAGCTCACTTGCTTTGCCGATGCCGCCTGACTTCGGTGAGACCTCTTCCAACTGGTAAGACCTCCTACCGAAACCCGCACACATATGCCGAAAGGATCCTGCTTTGCTTTGTCGGCCAAACCCGATGCATTTGCTGAGACTTCTCTCCGAAGGAAAGAACTTCCGTCGAAATGAATATCCTTTTGTCACTGAGACATGATCGATGTCTTGCTGATAGGGACCTATAGGTGAATCCCACTCGTCGTGACATTCCTAGGGTCTTGGCGACTCTCTCCTTAGAAGATTTTCATGCCGAACCTGAACAAGGCAGGCTTCTTCACTGAGTTCCCTGTGACCTAGCATCATATTCATAACTTTTTCCCTAGGCCGAATGCTCCATTTGGCCTTCTCAAACCTATTAAACACAATTTTCCTTGCCTGATTGAGCCTGAGGGTGAAAATTAGGTAACATGAACCATGGTGGATTAGGCCTAGTCTTGGTTAGTTAGGCCCCTACAAGTTGACATTACAACAACAAAGTGCCCCTAGACCATTCAAAGTTGGATACCTCGTACTTAGATTGACAACCTAATTGATAAAAGAGTTGGTGAAGGGCGCAAGTTTAGACCAAATTGGCTTGGTTCATATTTAGTGAAGAAGATGTTGGTCATGACATCTACTTTGTGCATTATAGAAGGTGAAGAATTTGGTAAAATTATCAATGCTTTCAAAATCAACTAAAATAGAGCATAAAAATGTTCATGATTAGGTCCACTTAAGACTAAACAATTCTATTTACAAGTCCTATATAAAATATCACAAACAATTAACTCTATACCTTGACATCTAGATGAAAAGAAGAGAAGAATAAGTTTAATCTTACATTTTTTATTCACCTAGTTTCCTATCCATTATACAAAACTCACATCCTCTTTCATTATCTTTCTTCTAATACTTAAAAAAAAATATCATTTAATTACTTTATCTAATCATCATTTTTTTTCATATTAAATATCTTATTATAAACTCATACTATTTAATAATATTCCTAAAATCAAAATAATGACTAAACCTTTGGATTATCCCACACAAACTTGATGTGGCATAAGCCAAACCAGAACTCATTTAGTACTGCTTGACATTGTTGGATAAAACTTCTTTCAATACAGTCTGCAACAAGTTTCAAGACAGCTACAAGAAAAGTGATTTTATCTTTGGGGACCATTTTAGCAAATGGAGAGAATGATAGAAACATCCAATAAACAACTTGGACCAGATTACTGTTTATGATCTCAAACATAGTTAGAGTCAAACATTACTTGGAAAGGAAGATAAGAAAGTTTGAACTTTTTTTTTTGGCAATCTAACTCTTGAATGACTGCTGGAAAGAAGACAAATTTCCTTAAAAGCAATTTCCCAGAGACGTTGGTTTTTAATAATCTGCGACTTAAGCACCTCTCATGTTTTACCACGTGAAATTACCAGAGTCCCGTCAAATTTGACTTCTAGTGTTTGGCTGCTGCACCCTAACCTTCGCATACCAACTCTATACAATGTTTTCCTTTATATACATTGCTCCCAATTTGCTTTAAGCTAAAGTCTGGATTATCAAGTCTTGTGCACATTCTCTCTCACAAAAAATTAGCCAAAGTATTGCTGAGAGAAAACCACTAATTATTTGAACGATCGCCCAGTTCAAACAATGGGGAGCAGTTCAAGTTGTTGGATGATGAAGATGACGTTGATTCTGCTAATTTCCATGACAATAACATTTCATATTGAAAGTGCAGAAGGAGGGAGAATTCTGAAGAGACAATCTGTGCAGGACAATTTTTTAGGTCAACTGAGCATTGTGAAAGAGGAGCACTCGGGCTTAGTGCTCAATATACAGCCTGTCCAGAGCTTATCAGATTCGAAGCAAATGGCACGCCCTCTTGAGAAGAGTACAACGTTGCAGAATAAGCTTCCATCTGGCGATAGCCCCGGAATAGGCAACTAAAAGCCATGTATTGGCCATGGAAAGGCTGGTGAATTAGAAACCATATAAACAGTTCCAAAACATTTGATTACTCCAATTTGACTTCCTATGAGTTCCCATAAAAAATCAATTTATTCTTGAACGAAACTGTACAACTGCAATATAGGCAAACTATGAGAAATTACATGATTAATGTTTTGTTTTAATTTATGTACAAGTCATTCAATTCTTTAAGTAATCTGATAGAGACATGCGGGTTTGACGTTCATGTCTTTGGATACTGAGGAGTGTCTGTATGATATAGATGTAACAACGCCATGAGAGTTCAATAAAAGCAAATGTACAGGTATACTATTAAGGCTTTATTTCAAGCATTTACTCAGAAATATTAATGGAAGATTTCTTCTCATATTACGAAATATTTGAGCAAGAATAAATCCACGAAAGATGTCATGTTTAATTTTTTGTTTCAAAAGATGAAATACATCTTTTCATTGTATATATATTTGTGGATTTTGATTGTATAATTTTTGCATTTCGGATCATATTCTATGATCTATAATCAAAATTAGTTAGAATTAGAGAAGAGAATGAATTGTGGAATGTGATGAGATGGTGATCATAGAAAAAATATATGATCAAAATCTAGAAATCTATGTATACTGATATGATATCATGAAGTGTGGAAATTTCATATTACATCTCTATTTTAACTATGACTAAAATGTTAACCAAATAAATCATTTAAACATAACAAAACTTATATATGAGGTGTATCATTTATGCAATAATTTATTAGGTATACAAGATAGTCACTTATTGTTTGTTATGCTAAGTTCATATAAATTACTTTTTGAAGTATTTTTGGGTATTGTAACAGTGAAATTTGTATATCTATGTTAATTTTTATTTGGTTTTGGATTCATTTAAATGAGATAATTTTATTCAATTACTTATTGATAAATGACATACTTTTGTGTTAAGCTTGACTTATTCCACAATTCTTGTCTATTCCTAATTACTTCTACTTATACACATTTCTATAAATCTGATGTTATCCTAATCTTATTTACAACTATTTTCAAAAAATCATCATATTATTGACCCACATTTCCATATACCTATTCCTAACCCCATGATTTACGTTTACCTATCTTAGGTCAATTTTATACTTCTTGGGTTCAATTATGATGAGCTAAGGATTGATTGAAAAATTTAAAAAATTAAATTCAAATTTTTTGACTCCTGCGCTTTCCTACTAGACATTAATAATTGAGTTAGTACACATTTGTGTGACTAATTAGTATGTCATGATATTTAAATATATTAATTTATATAATTAAAAACATCTAAGGATCATCTAAAAATCAAGAGACTACAAGGAGAAAATAATTTTAGAAACACTTTGGTTTAGAGCTTAAGGAATTCATTATATTAGAATGTGTATATAGATCATCTACATGCTTGTAAATGCTAATTTTCAACATTTTCTCAAGGTTATAATTTGATTGCTTCTATTCAAAGGATATGCTAATTTATTTCATTGAGATACTGAGAATGTTGTAGTGCATAGGGATTATTAAGTAAGATTATATTTTATGTCATTTACATATTCCTTATTTCAAAGTATTAATGTAGAGTTATCCATTAAAATATGTTGAAATATTGTAAGGAGAAACTTGCATAATTTTAGGTCTCTATAACCCTAAATAATGCCAAAACCTATGGATTTCCCTACACAAATTTGGTGTGGCATAATTCAAACCATCTTTCTTCCAATACTTAAAAAATATTTATCATTTAGTTACTCTATATAATCATCTTTTTAAAAAAAATATTAAATAGATCTTATTATAAACTCACACTATTTAATAATATTCTTAGCTTCAAAATGATGGCTAAATTTGTAGATTATCCTACACAAAATTGAAGTGAAATAATTGAACTCATCTTTCTTCTAATACTTAAAAAAAATTTCATTTAATTATTCTATACATTCATCTATTTTTTAATATGAAATATCTTATTATAAACTTAGACTCTTTAATAATATTTCTAACATCAAAATAATGACTAAACATGTAGATTATCCTACACAAACTTGGTGTGGCATAAGTCAAACCATCTTTCTTGCAATACTTAAAAAAATATTTATTTAAGTGCTTGATATAGTTATCTATTTTTAAATTTTAAATATCTTGTTATAAACTCACACTATTTAATAATATTCCTACAGTTAAAAAAAAGACTAAACTTGTTGATTATCCTATACAAACTTGGCGTGGTATAAGTCAAACCATCTTTTTTCTAATACTTGAAAAAAATATTTATCATTTAATAATATTCCTAGAATCAAAATAATGAACACATGTAGAAATTATCCTACACAAGCTTGATGTGACATAAGTCTAATCATCTTTCTTTCTATAATAAAAAAATATTGTCATTTAATTAATCTATATAATCATCTATTTTTTTATTATTAAATATCTTGATATAAACTCATGCTATTTAATAATAATAATTTTTGAATCAAAATAATGGTAAGTTGCAGACAAGAGATCACGAGGTCTAATCTCCCCACCATCCCTGTGATACTGGAGGGCGTGTCACGCCAGTAATAATTTTTTTTTTACCAATTTCTATAATTTAAAAATAAAAAAATTAAAACTTTTAAGTTATCTTACAGAGACTTCTGGAGGCTGGATAGACAATAGTCATGGCATAAGTAAAACCGGAGCTGCTTTTACAACTGATTGAAATTGTTGGATAAATCTTTCTTTCAATACGTCCTGCAACAAGTTTCAAGATAAATACAAAAAGAAGTGATTTCATCCTTGGGGACCATTTTAACAAATAGCAAGAATGATAGAAACGTCCAATAAACAACTTGGACTAGACTGCTGTTTAATATCTCAAACATAGTTATAGTCAAACATTACTTGGAGAGGAAGGTAAGTGGGCAATCAAACTCTTGGCTGACTTCTAGAAAGGAGACAGATTTCCTCAAAAGTAATTTCCAAGGGACGTTGGTTTTTAATACTGGCTATAAAAAATGTTTCTGACGACGAGGTGGCATGATAAGATTGTCTGCGACTTGAGCAGTACCTCTCATATTTGACCAAGTGAAATTACCAGAGTCCCGTCAAATTTGACTTCTAGTGTTTGGCTGCTGCACTCTAACCTTCGCATACCAACTCAATACACTGTTTCCCTTTATATACATTGCCCCCCATTTGCTTTTAAGCCAAAGTCTGGATTATCAAGTCTTGTACACATTCATTCTCACAAAAAATTAGCCATAGTATTGCTGAGAGAAAAACAGTCATTGTTTGAACGGTCGCCCAGTTCAAACAATGGGGAGCAGTTCAAGCTGTTGGATGATGAAGATGACGTTGATTCTGCTGATTTCCATGACAATAACACTTCATATTGAAAGTGTAGAAGGAAGGAGAATTCTGAAGAGACAATCTGTGCAGGATAATTTTTTAGGTCAACTGAGTATTGTGAAAGAGGAGCACTTGGGCTTAGAGCTGGATACACAGCCTGTCCACAGCTTATCAGATTCGAAGCAAATGGCACGCCCTCTTGAGAAGAGTACAACGTTGCAGAATAAGCTTCCATCTGGTGATAGCCCCGGAATAGGCCACTAATAACTATATATTGGCCATGCAAAGGCTGGTGAATTAGAAACCATATAAACAGTTCCAAAACCTTTGATTACTCCAATTTGACTTCATATGGGTTCCCATAAAAATTCATGTGATTCTTGAACGAAACTCTACAGCTGCAATATAGGCAAACTATGAGATGTTACATAATTAATATATATATATTTTTAATTTATATATGTCATTCAATTCCTTAAGTAATCTGATAGAGACATGCGGGTTTGACGTTCATGTCTTTGGATACTGAGGAGTGTCTGTGTGATATAGATGTAACAACGCCATGTGGGTTCTATAAAAGCAAATGTACAGGTATACTATTAAGGCTTCATTTCAAGCATATACTCAGAAATATTAATCCAAGATTTCTTCTCATATTACGAAAGATGTTAATGCTTAATTTTGTGTTTGAAAAGAAATGAAATACATCTTTTCATTGTATATATATTTATGGATTTTGATTGTATAATTTTTGTATCATCGACATTTCGGATCATATTCTATGATCTATCATCAGGATTAATTAGAGATGGAAAAGAGAATAAATCATGAAGTATGATCATAGAAAACTACATGATCAAAATCTAGAAATCCATTTATATTGATATCATGGGATGTGGAAATTTCATGTTACATCTCTATTTTAACTATGACTAAAATGTTAAACAAATAAATCAATTAAACATAGCAAAAATTATATACGATGTGTATCATTTAAGCAATAATTTCTTAGGCATACAAGATAGTCACTTTCTTTTTTGGTATGCTAAGTTTATATAAATTACTTTTTGAAGTATTTTTGGATATTGTAAGGTGAAATTTGTATATCTATGTTAATTTTTATTTGGTTTTGGATTCATTTAAATGAGATAATTTTATTTAATTACTTATTGATCAATGGCATATTTTTGGTTTAAGCTTGACTTATTCCACAATTCATGTATATTCCTAATTACTTCTACTTATACACATTTCTATAAATTTGATCTTATCTTAACCCTATTTACACCTATTTCCATAAATTCATCATATCATTAACCCACATTTCCTTATACCTATTCCTAATCTCATGTTTTTCATTTACCTATCTTAGGTCAATTTTATAGTTCTTGGATTCAATTATGATGAATTATGGATTGATTGAAAAATAAAAAAATTAAATTCAAATTTTTTGACTCCTACACTTTCCTACTAGATATTAATAATTGACTTAGTACACATTTGTGTGAATAATTACTAAGTCTTGGTATTTAAATATATTAATTTATATAATTAAAAACATCTAAGAATCATTTTGAAATGAGCAGTGCACAAGATGATGGTGTTGGGCGGGAATCTCCTAGTTCTCGTCCTCTAGAGTGTGAGGTCCTTGGCAGTTCTGCTAAGTAGGGTTTGCTGCCCAATGGCAGTCATGAGCCTTGTGGGTCACCACCTATCCCTTCACCTATTTCTCAAAAGGTACCTTCAATGCCAAATTGGAAAGCTCTTTTTGCTAGTAACAAGAAGGTATGCTCTTATGGTGTATAGATACTGCATTCTATGAAGGGACTACTATAAAAATCAAGGATCTTTTCATTGATTGTTCTTTGGTGAAAATTGAGATATCCCTTATTGAAAGGTTTGTGGGAAGGTGTCCTAATATTGAATCTATTCGAAAATGGGCATCCTCTCGATGGTCCATTAAGGGTTCCTTTTCCCTCTTTGCTCTCCCTAGGAGCATTTTTTGCTTTTCCTTTACCATTTAGGAGTCCTGACTATTTGAAGGCTTTAACTGGGGGTCCTTGGTTCTTTGGTAAATAGAGCCTAGCTTTGTGTAAGTGGCACCCGAGCTTTGATCCTTTTGATCATTTGGTTGTTACCCTCCCAACCTAGGTCCACCTCCTTGGGCTTCCCCTATAATTTTGGGACTAGGAGATTATTGTTGGTGTGGCTAATTCTTTTGGTAACTTTCACTCTTTGGACTATGCCACCAAGGAATGGTGTAGGCTAGTTTTCACTCACTTTTGCATTAGAATTGAACCCAATAAAGTGTTTCCTTCCTTGGTCACACTACAGTCTAGGCTTGGTAAGTGGTCTCAAGCTATTGAATACAAATTTTTTTCTCTCTTCTGTCAACTTTTTTCTTTTGTTGGCCATCTTTGTAATGCTTGTCCTTGGTAAATTCCAAAGGTTTCAACCCCCCCAAGCAAGGGAAAAAACAAGGCTCTACCTTCCCTAAATCAAGATAAAAGGTGCTCCTTAGACTTTCCTTCTCAACTAGTGTTGAAGCTTGTCTTTCCCTCTGGTCCCAATATTTATCGTTCTTCTTTGGACCCATCTCTGGTTTGTGAGGTTGGTATTCCTGTACCTCTCTTGGTACCTATTCAACCCTCCTCTAAGGTGATTGTGTCCTTGGAGTCTTCTTTACCCATTGATACCCCTCTCTTACTGCTCTCCTCCTAGTCTCTAACTGTTGACTAGTGCTTCCCTATGGACTCAACTTTGTTGGTCACTATTTGTATTCTTGAGGAACCTCTGATGGAGGTAGTTCTTTTGTACCTAGTGGTGTTTTCCCTAGCCTTAGTTGTCCCTTGTGTATTTTTCCCCACCCCTAACTTGCTCTATTGTCACCCAAAGGTGTTTCCACTCTAGTTCTAGTGGGTTCAAGAAGCTTGTCTAAGTTGGCAGGTCTAAGAAAGTTAGCTGACATTGGGACCAATTCTAAACTTGTCAAGAAATATTTTGAATCAACCAACTAGAGGAATAAAACCAAGATATTACTAATGGGAACCAAATGACCTTGGAGAAAATTGGCTCTAAAATATCTAAGAAACACTGATCCTATGATGGAATATTTAGGGGCTTAATAGCTTTCACAAGAAGCACATTGTTAGGGATCTCATTAAAGAATATAAGCATGACATTTTACTTATATGATAAACTAAGATGAGTGCTACAAACTTTGATAAATTGAGTAAGTAAATTTGGCCCAATACCCTCTATTTGGTAGTTGATGTGGAGGGTGCTTCTAGCGGTTTAGTCACCATCTCAAATCCTTTCCTCACTAGATCACTAATTTCTAAGGATATAAACTTCCTCAATGTCTACTTTTCTCAAAGCTAGGGTCTCCATGAGTGAATTCTTTGTAATTTTTATGTGCATAATAAGGCTATCCTCAGAAGAAACACCTGGTGTGGTAGGTTGGGTAGAAGAAGTTTCTTCACTCACAGTCACTAGATGTTGTTGGGTGCCTTTAACACCCCTCTTAAATTCCCCTCTAAGAAGATGGGTGGTAACATGGATTTGATTGAAAGTATGCTAGATCTTAATAATTTCCTTCTTATAGGTGGCTTGATGGTTTTTGAGTTGGAAGGTTGTTCTTTCACTTGGTCCAACAAAAGGGTGGGTGATAATATTATTCAAGTCAAACTTGACCATTCCCTTGTCTCCTCTAATTGGGATATTTCTTCTAGTCTCTCATTATCATCTCTCTTGAGTATCAGTTCCGATCACACCCCTCTGCTTCTCAGTTGGAACACCCCTTCTCCTAAGGCCAAGTGTCTCTTTAGGTTTAAGTTGATATGGTCACATCACCCTCACCTTAAAGAGCTCCTGTAAGAATGGTGGAATTTCAACGTTTGCTATTTAGCTATGTTTAGGCTTACCTTCAAATTAAAACATCTTAAAGGTAACTTGAAAGGTTGGAACTAGAATTTTTTTGGAAATAGATTTTCTTAAAAAAATACCTTAAGAATCAACTCAAACAAGTGAAAAATTATTTGGATATGGGAGCCCTGATGGTTTTAGTGGACAAGGAAAAAACCTTGTCAAGTGAACTACATAACATTATTGAGAAGGAAGATTTTTTTGGAAGCAAGGGGCTAGAAATTAGTAGCTTCGTGAGGAGGAAAAGAACATAAATTTTTCCCACATGACTACCTCCAGGCATGAAGAAGAAGTCCATTTCTAAATTAATGAACTGTTGATTTTTGGCTCCTATGGGCTACTCTTGCTCTTCTAAGGTTTTTCACCTAAAAGGAGAGAGATAGGAGCAAAAATGGTAATGGTTCATTCAAATTGTGCAATCTATGATTTTTTCTAATGTAAATGAATTTAACTAAATGCAATTGAATGATTTAAATGAATGAAAATGAATGCAAAACTAAGATTTACACTATGTTTGAAAACACACTGTGATATGTAAACAATGAAGTAAATGAAGAAAATATGTAGAATAGAAAGGAAAGGGATGAATCTGAGTGCACTTGGATGAAGTGTGATGAATCTAGAGTGTTGTGAATGTTGGCTGAAATCACTGATTTTTCACAGTGGGACTCTTTCCCCTAGGGTGGCGAATCAATCCTCCTAAAGAAAAACTGTCGGAAACAAGTTTCTATCTGTTGGGATCCAAAATTTGAAAAAATTCATATTTTCTCTCCTAAGGTGGGACTCATTCACCGTAGGTGGAAAATCATTCCTCTCCCAAATTTTTGAAAAATCATGAGACAACTCTACAACACCAGATTTGGAAGTCACTGAATGTCGGGTTGCCAAAGTCAATTATGTAGGAAATAGATATAAAACCTTCTCCAAGCTTGAAATAGACTTGAGTTGACTTGAAACACCTAATTGAATTGTAAACCAATCTTCAACACCAAAAATCTTGTCAAATCTACACACAAAAGGTTGCAAACAAACATGCAATAGGGGGAAAATGGTTTAGGGTTAGTGAATAGGGATTTGCCTTGGTCAAACCCCACTTTTGGTAATCAAACCCTCAATGAAACAATGAAATGAAAAGGAATGATAAACTAACAACATGAAAATGCTATCAACTTACCAAACCCTTGATGATGCAAGTCTGAAGTAATGTCAATAGCTGCTTCAAAGTGATTGAATAGTGCTTGAAAAGATGTTGTAAAATGCTTGAATGCTAGAATATGATGTATGAATGTTGAAGAATTGTAGGAGATTATGGGGGGGATGTAAAATGAGGTAAAAATCACATATTTATACACACTTGTGCCTTAGTTACCCATTCATACCTCATCATAGGCTGACATCAAGTGTTTTTGAATAAAATTCCAAAAGGAAATTTAAAATATTTTGAATTTGGGGCCAAGGGGGGCTCATTCACCACCCATGGCAAATGGGTTCCACCTAGGACTTGAAAATGTGTGTCAAGAAATATGTTGTATTTAATGTTTTTTGTTGGGATAATACTAAAAAATACACTTAATTAAGCATATGAGAGCATAAAGGGGCCAAATAAAGCATGAGAAAGGGATACATAGTGAAGATGTGCCTAGAAAAGTGTGAAATCTTGTTACAAGACTTTACAACACTTCAAAATAGGACTTGATGAATAAAAAGGTGATTTTTTGGTGAATTGCAATTAATAGAGTCTAGAAGAATGTAGAAATGTCTTACAACACTTCACAACACCTTCACAAGACATTGTTCTTTGAATTTTAGTACCCAAATAAGAATGTTCAAGCCATGTTACAACATAAAATCAAAGCAACATAGTTCCAACACCATGAAATAAGACCTAAAAGGCCATGAAAATGACAAGGGGCCATTTTTCTATGACACAATTAATCATCAAGGATGACTCTACTCTATCTTCTATGGAGGATATTTCTTGGGCTGGCATTAATTTTTTCTATAATCTCAACTCAATCATGACCGATTCTCTAGTTGTTGACCTCCTAGATGTTATCACCCATGCTATGTCTCCTTAGTAAATTATTTTCATGGAAAGAGGTGCCTTAGTCAAGGAAATTAGGGAGGTTGTTTTCTCCCTTAAACCTTTTAAGGCTCTAGGGCCTGATGGCAAGTCCCTCCCCTTTTCTTTCAAAAGTACTAGGATATTGTTGATCATGATGTTACTTGTGTTGTTAAGGATTTCATCTCTTTAGGTAACATTCTCAAGGATTTCAATAATATCTTTATTGTACTCATCCATAAATTTTTTGGTAATAATAGGATTTATGAGTTTTTCCCCATTAGTCTTTGTAGCACTTTCTATAAATTTTTCTCAAAATTGTTGGTAAACCGCATTAAACCTTCCCTAGATAATTTGATCTATCTGGCCTAGAAACATTTTATCTCGAGTCATCGAATAATGGATGTCATCATGTTGGTTACGAAACCCTCCATTCTATGAGCAAGAGCAATAAGGAAAGTATGACCCTTAAGCTCGACATATCCAAAGCCTACAATAAAGTGTCTTAGAAATTTTTGTTCGAAGCCCTGTGTAGATTTGGGTTCTCTGGATAAATCTTTAAACTCATTGAAGATTGTGTCACCTACCCTATGTTTTTTATAGTTTCAAATGGCACTTCAAAACCTACCATATTTTGGCATCTAGTGGTATTAGACAAGGGGAACCCTTATCCCCCTATCTTTTTATCTTGATGGATGAGGTCTTTGGTCATAACATTGTGAAAGTGGTTATGAATGGTACTCTGTCTAGCTTCACTGCCTCTTTAGTTCTCTAAACCAATTTCTCATCAACAATTTTTTGATGGCATGATCCTTTTGGGGGAGGCCACGGTTGTAAAGGAGAAGGGGTGGATCCATGTTCTCAAAAAGTTTTCTATGGATTTTGGTCAATGCATTAATCTTGCTAAAAGTGCTAGATATTTTTTCTTAATGTTCTCCTCCAGATCCAAACCAAGATCTCTAGTATTCTTAACTATCAAATCCTTCCCCTCCCATCTACTTATTTGGGTATGCCCTTCACTATAAGTAATGTCAATAAATTTGTGTGGTTCAATTTACTTGAAAGAGTTCAAAGAAAACTAGCGGCCTAGAAGGGGGCCCTTCTCAACAATGCTGGTAAACTTCTTCATCTAAAATAAACTCTCCAAAGTTCAATTGTGTATTTAATGTCCTTGTTTTTCATGCCCTAAATTTGTGGTTTGGTAAATTGGAGTAGATTAAAAGAAGGGGGTGAGTGCGGGATCAGGTGAGTCCAAAAAGTGGCGATATGACCAAAAAAGGTTGACAACTTTTTTATCCAAATTTGATGAAATGAAAAGGGTTTATCGAGAAAATTGTTATCTTTCCAAAAATATAAGATATGCCTTATTTGGAATTAAATAAACAATTATTATTGATTTTATACATACATTATGACTAAAGTCTTGATTCATAGGATGATTGAAAAAAATCTATAATTCTTAAATGATTTGAAATTTATTGAATTTGAAATATGTAGCACATTATATGCTTCCCATACTATGGGATAAAAAAAAAAAGAAAGAAAAAAATTCATAAATTTTAGACCAAGTTATGGTGGTCAGACAAACAAGTTTTAATATTTTTAAAAAGTTTTAATAAAAAATCATAACTAATTATTTACTTGCAAAAAAATTACAAAAAAAAGTGGCACATTCGAGCATGTGTCCTCTACTTATATTGAAAGTTTCAAATAAAGATCATATTACTTTTTTTTTTACTTAGGTTGGTCAAGCATACACCTGCTTTTTATTTTTTCCTAAAAATTTAGTACTACTACATTGAAATTTCAAATTTTCACCAAATAGATTTACTTTTTTCTAGAAAGGGAATGGTATCTTAGAAACTACATTCAATTTTATACAAATTTTATTCTTGTATTATTTTCAAATTATGTTAATAACTTATTCAAATTTTTATGTCAAGTTGACTAAGTCTATTATTTTGAATTATCATTACCACTTAAGGGCCCAATTTGGATCTCCATGATCCTGCATTGGCTAAGGTTCCTTTGGTCATGAATGAAAGAGAATAATTATTACTCTCTAGTGAATTGGGACACTGTGTGTTCTAGAAAGTTGTATGGTGGTCTAGATTTGAGAAAACCCAGATAGATAAACATGGCTCTTATCACCAAAGTCACTTGGAAACTTCTAAATATGTAGGATGAATTGATCTCTATCCTTAAAGATAAGTATCCACATGGTAGAGAGGGTATCTCTTTCCTTCATAATTTTCAACTCCCCTTGGGGTCTATCATCTGGAATAATCTCCTCAAAACTAGGAATTTGATTTCTCAAGGTATTTTCTAGCAGGTCCAAACTAGCGCCTCGATTAGTTTTCAGGATGATAGGTGGATTTTGAAGCATTCTCTTGGCTTGCATCTGATTTATTCTACTCTCAAGTTGAACCTCTACTCTATATTGGGACATAATTTCTAGAGTATTTGGACCATTCCTCGAATCTTCCACTTTAGAAGATTGATCCCAACTGGTACGACCCCCCTCTTCACTTGGTTGCCACATAATTCCTCAAAACTATTGAAAATCAAAGGAATTTTAACTCCAATCTACTTGATACTACGGTTTGAACGAACTCCAAGGATGGTAATGTTGAATGCACACAAGAAAACTAAGAGGGGGGTGAATTCATTGTAAATAAAAAAATCAAACCCTTATAAACATTTAGATCCACATCAACTAATTTAACCCTTAATCTATTAGAATGATTTAGCATGAAAGAAAATAATAGAAGACTGGAAATAAAACAACACCATGGATAATAGAA
This sequence comes from Sequoia sempervirens, assembly GCA_007258455.2. Taxonomy (NCBI): domain Eukaryota; kingdom Viridiplantae; phylum Streptophyta; class Pinopsida; order Cupressales; family Cupressaceae; genus Sequoia; species Sequoia sempervirens. The sequence goes on along the minus strand of VDFB02109042.1, from coordinate 79,368,635 downwards.
CACCAGATTTACGTGGAAAACCCAAAAAGGGAAAAACCACAGTGAGGATTAGCTCATAATATAAAGTAATTGCAACACTAGATATAATAGGCATTGGTGGAACCCTTCAAATTTTTTGTGTTCCCCTAATTTTCAATCCATCTTTGGCTGGTTTTATTGACTTTTCCATGGGTAGGGTTTATACTTCAAGATTTAGGGTTTATCATCCTTCAAGGAGAAGCTCCTTAATTTATTTTACCCTTGTTACTTTTGGTCTAACTCTTCATTGACCTATCACAATTGGTCTTTGGTTATCTAAGTCACTATTATCCATCCATGTGTTAACCAAACCTTATGCCTATAATTACTGATTATTTCATTCACATGAATAACCCTTTTATGTTGGTTTAAGTGTTTTAAATTTTCCTATGGTCGAAGGTCCTAACATATTTCCCTTATTATCCCATGTTTGGCCTATGCCTTAGGTTTCCTTTTTCCTTGTTTATTCATGTCACCTAGGCACCCCCTTTTTAGAACAACTTGTGTGCATGTACTCAATAAAATCACTAAACTCCTTTTCACTGCAAGCCTCTTGTGCATCATTCTTTGTCTCCATGCTGCTAGATTCCTTTGTGCAATATGTGATGCCTTTGCATCACATGTCTCCAATATATATCTTAATTGTGCTAGTGCATGCTTACCCCATTTTATAATGTGTGATGGCTCTTTCTAAATCCTTTGCATCATACAGTGCATTAACATCATTGATTGACCCTTACTTATCACCAAAGTGTGATATGTGATAAGCTTATGTTTTCCATCACTACGTTCATATACATCACAATTTACATCCATGCTTGCTTAATGCTATGAGGGATATGCACTAGTGCATATTTCCTTTGCATTGCACAAATAGTCTTATTGCCTCAACACCAAAGTGTGATGTGTGATGGTTATAAAGAGAGAGAACATGTGAAGAAGGAATATGCCATAATGATATTCCATACAGATGCCAATTTCTCAGTGCATCACTTACATTCTTTGTATCATGGATTGCACTCTACAAAGAATGGAACAAAGAGTGATGTGTGATGGAGGTTTTTTGAAGATGCTTCATTGCTCCTCTTTAGTGCATCACTATTATGAGCCTCAAGGATAAAGGGGTATGTGTGATATGTGATGGCTTGACCTTCTTTGCATTGCATTGAATCTTTGCATCACAACTTCAACTTTTTCAATCCATGGCTAAAATGTGATATGTGATGGTATCCAAAAAAGGAGCAAGTATAGGTAGCTATGTGCTAGCTCCACAAAGCATCACATCAATTTTTCACATTGTGACTTCATGGCAAGGTACTAAGAGGAAAAATGAAATGTGCGAAGATCATGGAAAATCATTAATAATGTTTTAAAACAAATTGATCAATGGTGGGAATTTAAAATAGAATGTCTAAATGTTAGAGTACTCTTATTTTCTCATGTGAGTTGTGTCTCACCATTAGTGGCATATCTACTTGATTTTGAAGATTATAAAGGGGTGAATTATGCATTTTTTCACTATCTTTGCAAGAAACTCAAGGCAAACTTGGGCAAGAAAAAACTCAGACAAGTGAATTCAAAGAGAAAAAAGCTAGGGTTCCCATATAAGTTGATTTTTCTACTTCTTTGTGTAGAATTTCCAATAGGGGTAGAATTTAAAGAAAAAATTGGTATTAGCAAAAGGGATTGTGATCTAGGGTTTTTTATGAGTTCTGTTCTAAATTGAAGAAGGTGAATTATAAGCCCTAGTTTTTTAAAAAAGAGAGAATATGAGTAGGATTAGTTGCAAAAATATTAGTTGAAGTATGCAAGGTAGAACCCTAGCATTTGAATTTAAATTTGTGAAACCTAGTTATACTAAATTTTTAAAATGAGTCAAGCCAGTGAGTCATCCAAAGAAAATCCTAAACCTAAAAGAAAACCTAAAGTCGAGAAATAAAAACCAGAGGCATCTGATGTTTCTAAGAAGTCTGTGAAAACAAAAAGAGTTAAAAGAGATTTTGCTTGCTTTATGGAGGATGACCTACTAGAGTTGTTTCTTGGAGCAAGGGAAGTGGGTAAAATATCTACTGGAGAAGGAGTTATTACATATCACTTGTAGGATTTGACTAGGGGTATTAGAGACATTGTAACACCAAATAATGGTTGGGAGTTGTTCTTAAATGCATATGGCACAAATTTGCTCCTTGCCCAACATGCCATTTGTGAAATTGTGACCTTGGTAAGCTTATTTTACCTAATGTATTTGTGGAGGTGGATTTGATTAGAGATATAGATAAGTGCTATGATCCCAAAAGAAAAGGTTATCAAAAGTGACAAATGATCCCCATTACTAGATATCACATGCAATAAAATTGTGAAGGTATTTGAGTTGAATCCTTTTTCCACCCTTTCCATTCATTTCAATGCATTGTATTAGGAGTATGATAGAGATAAGTATGGTTATAGGAGGCATGTATTTCCAAGACATAGAAGAAGGGAATTGGGGAAAAGAGATTTGTGGTTCACACTAAAGGAGGTTAGAACTGTTTGATTGTGCTGAATTTAAAGATTATTTTAAGAATACATACTTTGGTGCATGTCAGGTGTTGGGAAGGAAGTTTGATTTTAAAATTCATGCTCCTATGATCATGGTTATATGTATATACATTAAAAATAGGGAATCTAACAGAGGATTTGATGTTATGTTGCATATATTGCAGAGGAGATTCATAAACAATTGATTTATTTGAAGGGTTTCAAACCTCCATCAGTTTCACACACTATTTTGTGGTTATGCACATGCTGCTATGGGTTGGCTGCAAGGCATTGATAAATTTAATGAGGTTGAGAATGGTTGATGAGGAAGGAAATGATTTACTAGTATAGATGTGGACCCATATCTAGGATTAGAACTATCCCAATTCAAATTATAATGCTTTTTGTGATGGGTTGAAAATGGGGATCTTGGAAAATTTGGGTGTGAAACCAACATTTAGAATTTCTAGGAATATTAAAGAAATTATGAGGCCATTGGAATTTAAGGAAGGTACTAAGGTGAACCATAGTTGGGGAGACTGGTACCTCCACATGCATTGTACTTTTATTAGTCTATGGAGCTTTGGTGAAGCCTCACTGCTTGCCAATATATGGTTTTGATAGATTGGCCTTCATGGAGATGATGTGGCAGCTGGATGCCATGGAAAAGGAACACTTGAGAGGGTCAAAGAATGGATCTTTTATCCCTGCATAGTTTTCCTACTCTTATTTAACAATCACCTCAAAGGAGGTACTTGAAAATTTTACAAACATGATGAGTAATTACAAGATGAAGCTAGAATAGGTGAGAAACTATGAACTTGAGGGTTTTTTTAATAAAGAGAGAAAAGATAGGGGTAGGTTTGTATTGTACCATCATTTCCTATTTATAGAGGATGTTATAAGAAATTTTCCTTTAGATGTTGTGGTAATGGAAAGGAAAAAGCAATGGATGCATATATGTGATATTGAAGAGAAAATGGAAAGGTAAAACCTCTCTTTGTTATCCATTATGCACAAATAGAGGACCCTTTTAAGAGGGAAATGTAAGTGATTAATGGATACAAGGATGGATATTTCTTCAACAGAGTCAAGTAGGCTAAGGAATCTATTGAGATAGCCAAGGAGGAGTAGGAAGCCGAACTCAGGAGCCTACCAGCTTAGTCACTTGCTCAAGGATCCCCTACTCAGTTAAGGGATATAGAAGAGAGGCCTAATGTCAACCCATTTGTTGACTATTTGATGGAAACACAAGGATGAGGGGATACAATAGAAGTTGAATCTGTAGAGAATATACCTGGTGATGAAGAAGTGCAACACAATTTCTCCTTCCTAGTGGTTAATGATGTTATGCATTCTCCTGTCACCAATGAATAAAATTCCATAATTGTTTATGATGACAATGTTGAAGATGAGGGTGATGTGAGGATCAAGGCCTATACAAAATTCATGGATGATGAATCCTTTGTAGAGATAAACCAATTCAATGAATTTTTCATTTAGGTGAAGAGAAAGGACATAAAAGAAATGAGAAAGTGAAAGCTGAGGTTGATCTCTCACTACACAATGAAGTTGAGAAGAAATAAGAAGAAAAGATAATGTAGGAAATCATTGTAATCACTCTTGTTGAAGGAAAGAAATTGGTCAAGGAAAGTGGCATTCTTTTTTTTCTAGGGTAGAATATTATTTTTCCTATTACATTAGATAAAATAACTAATGATCCATAGGCTTTCATATTTCAGAAACAATATGATGATAAGGTTTTTGGCCTTGGTTTTATTCCTAGATTGTATACTCTAGCAATCTAGTCAATGACACCCAATATAAGAAAACCATAAATTATTAGATTAGTGGAAAATATTATTGGAGGTGTGGTAGTCAAGAGAGCCTTAGAGATCACACCAACATAGGTGGAAAAACTCACTATGTATGCATCTATGCCAAGTGTTGATACTATAAATATATCACAAGAGAGTTATGATAAACTATTGGATAAGCATAATAAAATATTATATGAATACAATAAGCTAAGGGAAACCACTGTAACTCAAGGGAAAACATCAAAAGTTCCCCTACCACCTTCCACTTCCACACAAGATCTCTCTACACATGACAGAGAAACATTGTCTTTGAGAATTCAAAGTTTGAAGAGAGATTTGAAAGTAGCTAAAGAGGAAGCTAAGAAGGTTGTGACAAATGTTATAGATAATACTCTAGGTCAAATAATTTCATGTATTCTACATATATTGGACAATGAAAGAAGCATGAATAGGTTCAAGAAGCCTTTTAGAATAGTTGGATTAAGTGGAGCACAAGGGTAGGAGAATTAAAGGAAATAGAGATAGCTATGGAAGGTGACCCAGAAGTCTCCACTAATGTGCCACAATTGATCAAAGAAATTGGATTGCTTGGGGAGATTTTTATTTTCCAAAGCAAGCTTTATTTGTAATTCAAGGGTAAGTTGAGGTTGTTTAGAGATATGGAGGAGAATAAATTTCCTAAGATTTTAAATGATGCAAGAGAAGTGAAAGAGTTCAATAAATGGAAGGATGAGCTTGCAAAATTTTTCCCATCAATGTTAGCATTCATATACAAAGATGGAAAAGTAGAGTTGTCTCAGTTAATTAATTCTATAGATGAGTTATTTAAGATGGAGATATATTTGTATGTCTTTATCAAGGAAGCCAGGGCTATCATGGATGCAAGGTATAACACACACAAAAATAAGGTGTAGAAACTATTTGAAGTACAATGGCCAAGTGAGGAGGAGTACAATGTATGGCTTGAAAAGTTTACAAATTAAGCCTATGCTATATCAAAGTTTAAAAATTGTCTGCTCTTTAGTTCAAAAGTGATTGTTATGATATGCTGATGTGGAAGTATTTCTTTGTCTTTTCCCATTTTATGCTTTATGTCCTACAATTTTGGAAGCATGTGAAAATAATGTTTTGGTCATAGAAAAACAATCTTCTTTGATGAGATGCCTTTTGTAAGGTGGTAATATCTTCATTAGAAAATGAAAATAGTTTTTATCTCATCTAGATATTCCCCCCACGGAAAGAAAACATAACTATATTTTGGAATGCAATCGTAATTATTAAATGGATATAGACAAATGTTAATTGGCCTTAAGCTTGTTTGCTCCCTTGATTTTATAAAAGGGAATTCAAGGCCATTGACAATGTTGTTGATTGATCTCTGAGAGAATTTGTAATGCAAGCACAAAGCATTGATTGTTGAGTCTTGTTTTAGGTTATAGATTGTGTAATTTTTGTAAGCTTTAATGTTGTATGATAATACTAACATATTTTGAATAGAATGGAAAAGTTTTGAAGCCACTTCTCTCCAATGTATTATTCACATAATTTTTCAATGAATATGATCAAAGATCTTTCATTTGGTCTCCATTGTGTTTCCAATGGTGTGTGTTCTTTATTAAGGATCTAATTTAAAGAATTAGTTAAATTACCTTAATAGAAGCATAGATTTGTGCAATTAATTTTTGGATTTAATAAGTAGTTTTGGATTCAAAAAGTTAAGTGTTAATAATGTAATGCAATATTGTAGTAGCTTTTAAGTGTTAGAATCAAATATTGTCATGCATTATAGTTTGTATTAAGTTCAACTCCATGCCCTAAGATAAGGCACTGGCTATGAATCAGTGTCTGAATTTATGAGTTCTAGGGTCATTTACAATAAAACGAATAATTATAAAATTTCCATTTTAGTTGAAGTTCTATTTCGTGAAGTTCATGTTTAAACTTGCATTCCTTTTATTTAAATGTTATATACCTTAAAGATCCACCAAGTATTTAGGAATTGTTATATATCAAGTAGTAATTATGGGAATGAATCTATTATTTATTGTGTATTAGATTAGTTGGCACTAGAGGATCTAAAATATATTGTATGGGATCACCCTTCAAGGTCTTACAGAGCCCAAAGTATAGGAGGAAAGTTGTTATTACTTTGACTCATTCGTTGGCCAATCCCTCCAGGTAGCTGACCATTGGAAGATGACAACTCCACTGGATATTTGTGAGACTGGCTTGGTATTTAAAAAGACCAACAGTTTGGCGACTCTAGTAGGGACAAAGCTAGTCTAGCGTCTCTAGTTCCAAATCATACACAGTCAAAGTCATTTGAATTCATTTTTATTTGTAGTATGAAGAACAATTTCATAAAAATTCTCATCATAGATTAAGTCTACCTTCCATGAGTCAAGGCCCTTCATTTCAATTTTTGTTCTTTTTTAGGTTGGGTTCTATTCCAATTCTCTCGATATTTACAAATTCTCTCAAAGATTTATCATATATTTTCAATTTCCTATTTAGTGGGTGGTGACTCTACGATCTGTTGTGCTAGTGCATATTTAATTCTATAGAGAGAGAGAGAGAGAGAGAGAGAGAGAGAGAGAGAGAGAGAGAGAGAGAGAGAGAGTTGTAAGAAGCATTTGAAGCCATGAGAGGAGCCAAGAGTAATATTAAGAAGCATCCTAAATAGAAGCTGGAAGAATTTCCTTGTGGTTCAAAGCCATCCTAGAAAACAAAGAATGCAAAAACGAGTAAGTTTATCAATCCTCTTGTAACAAGATCTTCAAATTCTAATAATGTTGTGCAAAATAATTTGTATGAATATGGTATTCCCCTTGACAATAAAGAAAATATTATTACAAAAGAAGCTACTATTGTTGATCAAGCTACTAGTACTTGTCAACCAAATCATGGTCCTAAGATTTCAAAAGAATCTAAGTCATGGAAGTTTTGGGATAGATAATTTAATCCTAAACTAGTAGCTAGTAGAGAAAATCCTAGGGCTACTACTATTCATCATGATCAAGGTTTTGACCCAAGAAGAAGATCTCATAGTAGAACCCCTGACCCTTTTTCACAAAGGGAGGTTTTGAATCTCACAAATTACACTCCTAAGCATTCTAAATTAGATATTACTCTAGAAGATGCAAAGGATATAATTAAGGATATGACAACACTTCAAGAGGAATCCTTAAGGATAGACAAGCTAAGAGCCAACCAAATAAAAGAAAAGGAGGAAAAACTAAGGGCTTCCATGTATAAAAGATATTAGTTGAGGAGAAGGGTAGAGAGAATGAGACAAATGGTTTATGAAGAGCCCTCTCCCACTACTACTTATCAACTTTTCATGACTCTTAATCATGAGAACATTAATGTTAATGTTCTTGGTGGAACAATTGCTACAAGCACATACACAAAGTCCATTGTAGCAACCATGGTCTCAAATCCTTCCACTAACTATAAGAAATCTCAGCCTATAGATATTGGAAAAAGGCCTATAGGTAAGCCTAAAGGAACAACCACAACTGCAAGTACCAATGTTTCATCTAGTAGTATCCCTACAACCACAATCCTTGACCTAACAATTCTAAAACTAAAATTAGCAAATGAGTGGCTACAAAAGGAATTGGATAAGATGCAGATTCTTGATGCAAATATAAAAATGGAAATAAAATTTTCTTTCTTGAAGTTGTCAATTCCATATCCCTAGCCCTCTAGTTCTCAAAATTCACCTCACTCCACACCACAAACTATTCTAGTATGCACATCCTTTCCTCTTCTAGTAAATCAATTCCTATTTCCAAGCCACAAAACACTTAGTCGAGTGGAAGTATCCCTAGTGGGAGTGGAAATTAGAATAGTGGGGGAAATAATACCCAATCTAGAAATCAAAATACTAGTGGTCAAGGTGGGGGTGGATCTCATGCTGGTTAGGGAGATCAATTCACTAGAAGACCTATGTAGTTGGATAGATACAAGAAAATATGTTTTTTTGGGATACCTAGTTATCCAAATCCTCTCCTAGATGACATAAGAAATGTGTTGGTTAGATTCTTTGGCAATAATGCTATAAGTGGAGAAGAATACTTAAGGTCATTCAATAACAAGATGGATGATTTTGAGGTGGGGAGTGAGGATGTGATGATGAAGCTTTTTATGTAATCACTCACCAAGGATGCCAAAGATTGGTATAGCTGTTTTCTAGTGGAAAGCATTGGGTCATGGGGGGAATTCAAAAGAGTATTTAGAGAACAATAAGGTGACAATATTAATCCTAGATTTATGCTTAATGAATTCAACAACATTGCTAAAGGATCAAATGAAATGGTGTCTAATTTTAACACCAAATTTTAGAAAGTAATGTACAAGATGCCTATTGGTTTGAGGAAAAATGGTCAAGTATGCTTAGTTACTTATTGTAATGCTTTTGATTCAAAAATGAGTTACCATTTAAGAGATAAAGACCCTAAAAACTTGAGGGATACTTTTAAAATTGTATTACATATAGAGAGTTAAAAAAGAGCATTTGGAAAGGTAGGAAGAAGAGAAGATGTAAAAATATTGAAGAATCCAAAGCTAGACAGGAGATCAACTAAAAAGGGATCTTCTACTGAGGAGAAATTGGATAAGATCTTTAGTTCAATAAAGGATTTTAACTATAGAGTAGCTAAGCAAGAAAAGGAGTTAGGAAATGACAAATCTAATTTATAGAAAAATGAAAGGCCCTCAAGATTACAAGACTTCCCATATAATGCAAATTGGAATAATGCTAAGCTAATGCACAAAAACTATAAGAATGTACAAGGTCAAGTTCCACCTAACCCATTGTAGAAACATTCTGCTAATTTTGTTGATGAAATCCCATGGTGTGTGGCCTATCAGCTGCCACATTCTTCTCACCAATGTGCAGTTGCAAAGTCCTTGGAGGAGGAACATATTATATATACTGATTATAATTCATCTCATGACCATAGTGAAGAGATAAATGTTCTTATGAATAGATTTAATTTTTCTAATGAGGAATGTTCTTCTTCTGAAGATTCTCATGAGGTTGATATTGATAATCAAAGACAAAAGGAAAGTACATACCATCAATAGGTCTTCTCTGATGAATATAGTGAAAAGGAATATAATTTTTGTAATCTAGAAATAGATGATCTTGATATATGTCTCAAAAGATCATCCAATAAAGAGATTGAAAGAATGAAAACTTCCCTAGTTTCACAAGCAAGAAATAATTACCATCTCAGAAACAGAGTTGTTAATGCTAATCAAGGTAAGGCAAGAAAAATGTTTATCAAAGAGAAAAATATAAACAATAAGGGGTCAAAAGTAGAAGGTAAGGTGGATGAGGCCAAAGTCAAAGAGAATATGGTAATTAAGATTTAGGAAAAGAAGAGTGACATAATCAAAGTGGATGGTGAAGTTATTTCCCCAACTATGAAGGTAAAATCTTAGAAGAAAAATATTAACCAAGAGAAGAAGGAACACAAGAAAAAGATTGAAGAAAAGTGTGAATAGTAGAGGGAAAAGATTGCTAAGAAAGGTACAGTATCTCATGACCTCCCTAAATATACTTCTATAGACATGTTCTAATTGATTTCACAAGTTAAGGTCACAATTCCTCTACTAGAAATGATGAGAATTGATGAACATAATTAAAAGGATGTCACTCTTATTAATGGCACGACTACAACCTATAATGAACAAATGGTGTCTAATCCACCTAAAGTGAGTACAAGTGAACTAAAAGATAATGATGTGGAAGCTGTAATCACTAAAACCCCTCAGATCTACTTGGGAACCAGTATTACTGCTTGTCACAACCAAGTAGATCCTTTTTATTTAGCTCTTATTGTTAATGGGAAGCTATTGAGAAATTGTATGATAGACTTAGGATCTTCATATAATATCATGCTAGTATAAATTATGAAGGAAATGGGAGTAAATATAAATATTGTATGGAAAGTGTTATGCCATGGATTCAAGGGAGGTACCTATTATTTGGATTATCAAAGATGTCCCATTTAAACTTGATACCTTTCTTGATAAGAAATTTACAATGAATATCATAGTGGTGGATATCCCACCTAATTATGGAATGTTGTTATCCAGGAAGTGGAGTGCATCTATGGGAGGTAGTATGCAATATGAAAAATCATATGCCACATTCCCAATAGATGATAAATATATCAAACTAGTAAGGGAATCTATATTTCCATATATAATAGAATTTTCCACTCCTATAGATGGATCCACTTTGTCAACACTTGTATTGACAATTTCAGAATTGAAGAGTTGCAAGAAGAAGATGATAAGTAACCTACACCTATGGATAGAGAGATTATGAAGTTGTCAAATGACAATGATCTCTGGACAATGTATTTTGATGGATAATGTTCAAAGTATGGATCAAGTGCAAGAGTGATTATTATCTCTACTAATGGAAAAAATTTCAAGTTTTCATTTTCATTATTATTATATGCTTTTACTTTTCTTTACATCTATTTTGGGGGTTTAAGTCCACCGTTTGTGTGTGGAGTGCAACAAGTTCTAGAAACTGCTCTATTTTTAGAAATAGGGGTTTGAAAGCCTCCTAGTGATGAGATCCTCCATCCACCTACTGTAACCCCTCTATGACTCAGTGGATGGACTCCATTTGGTGTTTTTAATGTGCTCACAGAGACAGGAGTGTAGGGATTGAGTTTTGGAGGATGTGTGGTAGAGTTTGAGGGAAAGATTGTGTAGTTTCCATGGGAATTTGAAGGACCAGACCTATAAGAGGCAATAGCAGCATTTCCAGAAGGCATGTGAGAGTATCTAAAGCTTAAAGGGGTCTAACTAAAGAGGTCTAAGAAGTTGGTGTAGATTCGAAGGGTCCATAATGTGTATTTTCATTAAAGGTGCTCTAAAACCCTAGGTTTCTAGGCTACAAGTAGGGTTTTTGTATATGGAGTCAAAATAAGCCCTTGGGGTCCTAATAACTGGAGATTCCTCTATTTGGAAGTGTAAGTGAAGAATTTTTTAGGTTGTATTGGTTTTGGAATGAAATCTTAGAGGGGTTCCTTTGAAAAAAAGGGCTAATTGGGGCCTCAAAACAGTGAAAAAAGCCATTTTGAAGGAAAGGTTTTGAAGGAGTCTTGTGCACTCTTTTGGTATGTTATGAGTCTCAAAAATGGGTATCTAAATCACCTTTTAGTTGGTCAAGTTATGTGGAAAGTATCTAAGTTATGGTCTGAATACTGGGTTTCCAATACTACTAGAGTTGAGTGGTAAAATTGTGGAATTTGTGTTTCCAATGATTGTTGAACTTGGAGGACTGTTTGCATTGATTTATATGATCATTATAATCTTGATGAATGCCTTCTGAATCCAAGTTGCTAATTGGAAAGAGTTGTGTCTTTTGGCTCTGCATCACTTTAAAAATTGATCGTAAGCCTCTTAGGAAAAAGAAAAGGCCTATTAATCCTACTCTAGCACCCAAGATGTAGGAAGAATTGGTGAAATTGAGAGACGTAGGAATTATCAAGCTAATCAGACACTCCACATGGGTTCCCAACCTAGTTCCAGTAATAAATAAGAACGGTAAAATAAGGTTGTGTGTAGAATTAAAAAAATTGAATGTGTCATCTCTTAAGGATAACTATACATTTCCCAACATGAAAGCCATGTTATAGAAGGTAACTGGCTATAAATTACTATCCATGATGGATGGTTTCTTAGGTTATAACCAAGTTATGGTTAAGGAATCAGAGCAAGACAAGACTGCATTTACTACTTCTTGGGGCACATATGTGTATGTCAAAATGCCATTTGGATTGAAAAATGTAGGCACCACATTTCAAAGGGCTATGGATGTAGCCTTTTCTAATTTCATAGATATATTCTTAGCAGTGTATCAAGATGACTTAACAACTTATTAAAAAATGAAGGAGGGTAATTGCATGCAAATTGAGAAGATATTTGTTAGAGAATTTGAATATGCGGTGCAAGAGCACCTTGTACTTCAAATAGGAAAAAATATAAAATTTGTGTTTTCATCATGAAGGAATTGTAAAAAGGTCATGAGAAGACATATTCAAATGTATTTGAGTCCTTAAATAGGTCTCTTGGAGTTAATTAAGTAAATTGGAAAAAATGTTGCTAAAAATGTAAAAGTTGTCAATAAAGCAAAAAAATGCAAAAAGTGCAAAAAATCAAAAGATGAAGAGTCGCCTTGACTTAGAAGGTTGTTGGTCGGCAAACGAAGTTGAGAGGGTAGTTAGTAACTATTGGGAAACATATTTAAAATATTTTAGAAGGTGAGCAAATGGTCATTCTTTGTATTGTTGAAGATTTACTATCAATAAAAGTACCCTGTTAGTAATTTTCAGAGTTTCTTTCTGTGGTTCATCAAATTGTATAGTCTATATAGAAGTTTAGGGCTTTAAATATTATTGTTCTTGGTAGATTGGAGAGTTAGAATTCATTTAAATCGACTTGGAATATATTTTATTGAGAAAAACATTTGTTTGAGTGCATTCTTTGTAGTTCGGTCAAAAACCCTTAAACAAGGGTTTTGAGAGTCAATTAAGCAAATGATCACTACTCCACCGAATTAGGCTTTGTAGATTGGTGGAGTAGAATAAATTAGGATGTTTTAAGTTTTGAATATGTGTGCAGGTACAGGGGAAACAAGAATGCAATGGTTGAGTTGCCGTTACAAGGGAGTTTGAAAGGTTTCCATACATTAATTGATGCTACAACCAAGGGTTTGAAGATATATCAGTTGTAGAGGTTTGGAAATGATTTATAAAGCATATGCATACATAATAAAACATGATTAAGGAAGTGGCAGGTTGGTGTGAGGTTTGAAATGTGTTTTCTCAATAAACCCTCTCTTATTTGTGCATTGTGAAGCCTATATTAAGGGTTTGGGTTTTGAAGCCTATGGAATGGTTAAAATGATCAAATTTCTATTGATTATTGAAATTGGTGACCTAATAGAAGAGTGTTTGTGGTTACTTGGGATTTGGGAGTTGTTTTGATGGCATGTTCTTTGCAAAATAGGCCTATTTTGGTGCCTAGAAATGTGGGATAGTTAATTGTTCAGTTGTTTCTTCCAAAGTACTGATATCTGAGTTTGAGGTATGTTCTTATATGTTATAAGGGGTCCCTAAAATTGTGCATAGCCTGAAGTGAAACAATGTAGAGCAGCAGATATACCGATCTTTCTATGGTGGTCTACTACTAGAATATTGGTCCTTGGGTGTATGAGTTTGTTAATATGATGAAACAAAGTTAAGATGCTATGGTTTTGTGTTGATTCTATCAAAAGAACATTGATATTAACAATGTCTTAATGCTTGGATAAAGTTAGGAAGAAAAACTAACTGGTTTGGTGTTTGAAGAAATGTAGAACTATGATGCAACATTGGTGTCTTAAGTGCATGATTTTGAAAGTTTGACAAAAAGGAATAATGAGGCAGTATGTTTGGTTTATTTCTGACAAAAGATGATGTTTTAAGATGTTTTATGAGGTCAATAAAGGTTGTGGATCTTAGTTCCATAAATGATGTCTTTGTACCTTGAGTTTCTTGAGGAGTGTTGGAGCAAGTTGGATAAGTTGAATGAATTGACGAAGTCAGAGTTATCTGATTAGGTTTTTATTTTAAATCAGTCAAATTGATGTTGGTTAAGGTATATTTGAATCTCATAAGGGTCTGTATTACTGATTTGGTGATTGGTAACCTTAAGAATGGCTAGTAAATTTGATTTTTTTTTTGAAAAGTTAAGGGAATAAATGATGGTTGTTTAATTTGATCTTCTCCATTAGAGATTAGGTCAGAAGTACCCTTGAAGTTGTTGGTGTTTGGTAGATGCTTTTGGTGTGAAAGAAGGAAAACTATTGGTGCATGTTGTTTTTAAGGATGGGGTGAGAATTGATCCAAAGAGAGTAGTAGCAATAGATAAAATTACATAACTAAAGAATGTCAAAGGAATCCAATCAGTCTTTGGAAAAGTTCATTTCTTGAGGAGATTTGTGACAAGTTTTGTTGAGACTACTTGACCAATCTCCAAGATGTTTAAGAAGGGAGAAAAGGTTGTTTGGAGTGAAGAGCCAACCAAGGAATGCTAGAGTATAAAGTAGGAAATCAAAGAAGCTTGAATGCTCTTAAATCACCTAATTTCTCTAAGCCATTCAAACTCTTTCTTTTGCCTCATTTGATATAATTACTACAATACTCCTATACAAAAATGATGAAGGATTTGAACAACCTATTGCAATTTTTAGTAAATCCTTGTAGGTGGTTGAATTGAAGTATGGCATGAATGAGAAACAAGCTTATTCTCTAGTTAAAGAAATGAATTTTTTTAGAACATATCTTGTTGGTGCCACCATTATTTCTTATGTACCTAGTGCTACCATTAAATATATATTCACTTAGCAAGAGGTTACATGTAGGAGATGTAGATGGATCAATAGGATCCAAGAATTTAATATTGATGTTCAAATCACCAAATTGGTAAGAGGCCAGGGCTTGGCCAAATTGATGGATGAAACTAACACTAACTCATTTGACTGCAAAATATGATGAAAATTTATGATGAAAGATGTATAATTAGATGTATCATCGAGTACCTATGATATTTAATGTGAAATTTTAATTTTTTAAAAAAATTTATGCCCGACGTTCATTGAAATTTTGATGATCTTGATTTTTCGTTGATATTTCGACAAACACGTAAAGTCAAATTGTGGCCAACATATGGTTAGTGGGCCATTCATCAAAGTTTCAACAAATGTTTTTTTAATAAATAAAAGTGAGCTCGACAATTTATCTATAATTGCAACAGTGTTTTGCTATACTTGTGAATTTTCTCTACTTGCGAATTTGCTATACTTGCGACAGTTTGTGGAGAACTAAGGACGATTTTCTTGGAAAAAAATATAAAAAAATTCAAGAAGATATCACTAGGTTGAGGGTATTCATTGTCTTTTTCTAGAATTCATTTGTGAAGTCAGATTTGTTCTAGGTTTGAAAACCATATTTTAAGGCAACATCTCATCAGATTTCATTTTTAGACTTGTGCATTTTTAGAATTTCATTTCTAGATTTTGTTGTGCAAGTTCAATATTATGATTTTAGGAGTCTAAAAGTTGGAAATTATAGTAAAATAAGAATTTACTAAGTTTTGGAATTAGCATTTTAAATTGTTTTTTGGGGTCATTAACTTCAGGCTATCTTCTCTTTTGTAGGGGTGGTTGCATGCCAAATTTTTTTGGTGCAAAATATCAAAATTATTAGATTTTGTTACCTGTATATGATTAAAAATTATTGGAGTGTGAGTTTGATATTTTTTGAAGATCTAAATATTCAAGCTTGGTAAAGAAAAATCATGTTAGATAATATTAGTCCAGAACAAAATGAAGAGACACTTGCTATATTGTGGGCTAGATTGAAAAGAAAGGGTGATGGGAAATGTTATTGTCCTTGCAATAATTGCAAGGGCTTAAAGACAAGAAGACTTTTAATCACAACAGTTGAGAAACATTGTAGGCAACATGGTCATGTTAAAGGGGGGCATGATTATCGTCCATTAGTAAGTTGTTCATTATGTCTTTATATTGATTGAATTTGTAAATGTTTATATCATTTTAACATTTTATATATATATATATATAATAACTTGATCATGATCATGGTTTATTTGTGTCGATCATTATTATAAAGGTGGGGCACCCCAGGGAACATGATATGGATTATCATAGCCTGGAGAATGTGGTTTTGCAAGTAGAGGAACATGGAGCTGTGAATATTGAAGATGAAGTTAATGATCCTATGGAAGAAAATGATCATGCGCCAGAAAAGACAGTTGAAGATGATGGTACAAATACATTGATCCATGACACATTTAGTGGCACAACTGATCATGATGATCGAGATGACTTTGATGATGTTCATGATTTACCTATAATTGAGAAGGCATATGAGCCCCTTTACGAAGACTCCCAAACAACTCTTCTCTCTACTGTATTGTTGTTGGTGAACTTGAAGATTATGAATGGTTTATCCAACATATCATTCTCACGGATGTTAAGGTATGTCATATATGTCATCTTTTTTCATCTATTTTAATTGTTGTTAGTTCATCACTAGTAAATAAAGGATGAAATATGTACCATTAATATTCTTTATATTAACAAATTATTTTTTTGTTGTAGATTGATAGGTGAATTTTTGTTACCACCATCAAATATTTTACCTTGCTCATACTAAGATTTATTTTCCATTATGAAAGATATTGGAATGGAGTATCAAGCAATAGATGCATGTCCCAATGATCATATTATATATCATAAACAACATGAATTTGCAAAAGAATACCTAGAATGTCATATTAGTAGATATCAAACAGATCAACTAACAAAAAAGGTGCCTTGCAAGGTTCTTCGTTATATTCCCATTATTTCATGTATGCAATGATTATTTAGGTGTGAAAGCTTAGCATAATTTATGGATTACCATGCATGGAATAGAAGTGGAGATGACATTATTCGAATTCTTGTGGATGGTTATGCATTTAGGGACATGGAGGAAAAATGGCCACACTTTAAAGATGAACCTCGTAATCTCAGGTTTTCATTGGCAGCAAATGGTGTCAATCCATTTGGAGAGCTAAGATCTATTTACTTGGTGTGGCCTATTTTTGTTATCAAAAATATCATTCCTCCATGGGTTTCAATAAAGAGGGAGAAAATAATGTTGGCAATGATTGTTCTAGGTATTTGTTTACATCAATTTTCTTTAATGTAGTAGCATCTCATTTGTCTTATTTGTTGCATAATGACTTATATTTTTTTCATTTAATAGTCATGTACATTAATTTATATATATTGTAGTAAAATAGTTATAATAATTATGTCATGTTTATGTTCATTCAACTAGGTAAGTAGTAAGTTAAAGATATGAATGTATATATCAAGCCTCTTATCGATGAGTTACTAAAGTTATGGAATGGCGTCACTATGTATGACGTCTCTAGACCAATAGGACAAAGACAATTTCAATTCCATGCAATGCTTGTATGGACAATTCATGATGCCCCAAGGCTAACACATTTTTGTGGTATGTTATAACATTCGACTGCACTTTAACGATGTTTAATTTTATGAAGTAGATATTATGCATATTTTTTAAATAATCTATTCATTATATATAATTATAAAAAATTGACATATTTAATCCAATTATATATTCAATCTTGCAGGTCTTCAAACAAAGGGAAAATTTGCATGTTGAATTTGTGGTCCAAAGATGAAATCTCATCATTCAACAAGTTTAGGAAAGCAGGTGTTTGATGAGTATAGGCACTTTCTCCCCAGAAATCATAAGTATCGAAGTACTGAAAAACATCTTTTCAATGGGAAAGAAGAGACTACATCAAAACCATGAAGAATGAAACCCCGCCTATGGAAGTTGGAATATAATAGAATTAATCATCAAGGTCAAACATCAGATCAAATTGTTTATCTATCATAAATAATATTTTTGGAATTTATATTTTTATATTATGTTTTGTTTACTCATGTTGTAATTGACAATGATTGACGTTGTTAATTTGTTTAACTTATATGCTTCATGAAGGTCATCAAGGCATTAATGGTTAGCTTTCACAGGGACTAAAAAGTTATTCCAGACAATTTAGTAGGTTTCCCTACTATGAGCATCTACAAATTGTGCATTTGTTTGATAAAATGCATATCGGAAAGAATATAACAAAAACGTTATGGAAAATATTGGATGGAAGGCATGGCAAAGAAAACATTGTCAAAATTTGTAGTGACATTCAGGAAGCCAATCATGCAATGAAAATTTCATTCAATTAAATAGCAATGGAGACCAAATTAATATAAGCGCCCTTCCTTGGTTATTAACGGAGTAGCAAAGCAATGTTATAAAATAAGTCATACGAAAAAATTCAATTTCCCACAGGATTTGCAGTGAACATAAACAATATCATAACAAAGAAAGGTGAATTTGGGTCAGGGATGAAAACGCATGATTGGCATACCTTCATTAAGGTAAGTATTCTGGTATATTATATATATATATTTGTATACTGCATGTACTTTTCAGTATATTATGTTTACTACTTTTGGAAAAATAATGAAAAGATCATTTTATAATTGTTATAGTACGTTCTACCTCTATCTCTCCCAAAAAAATTTGACAATAATGTCAAGAAAGTTATATATGATCTTGGAAAATACATGAGGTAAGTAGCGATATTTGTTCAATTTGTTGTATAGATCTTATATTTTCGATTTATTTTACTTGTTATGTAATATATTATATATTTTTGTTAAATCTCCTTAATATATTTGTGCCTTGAATCACTTGTAGATGGCTATCATCTAAAGAAATCCATAAATAATATATAAATTATTGGAAGAGAAAAATTCCTCATCTAATGTGTGAAATGCAAAAGTGTCTACCCTTGACATTTTTCAATGCACAAGAACACTACCTCATACACCAAGTTGAAGAGATTGAATTGTGTGGACCTGTACACACAAGGTCAATGTGGATGGTTGAGAGGCACTTAAAATTTTTGAAGGCTTTGGTTAGACAAAGAGCACATCCTGAGGGTTCTATGGTGGATGGATATATGGTATACCAGACCATGGTGTACATTAGTGAATATCTTCCTAAGTTTGCAACAAAGATCCATGTAGATCACATTTGGGATCCCAACTCCATTAACAAATTCGAAGGGGAGTACCTGATGGGGAAAGGTAGATTGAGGAAAGTGAGAGGTAATTATAAGATGGTCATGGAGATTAATTAGAATAAATTTTACATTTTGTTTTTATGTATATCATACTTATTTAATTATTAATCTTCAATATACATCAATTATAAATTAAGGTTGTATACCGTGGTAATTAACTAATTATATGTCATTTGTGAATTTCAATTTTTTTTATACAGTTGGTCGAGAGTGGGATGCACTACATTTGTATGTCTCAAACAATCTTAATTCGATGACAGTATGGATTGAATGATGTCAACAATTTGGTCACACATTAACATGGGAAGGTGTGGTTTCATTGGTTAAAGAAGCTCATTGTTGGAAATTCCAATTTTACACCAAGGTAAATTGATTTAACATATGGTTTAAGAGATAGAAAGGTACATATAAATATATTAATCACCCATATTATTTAATTATTTTCAATTATATTGATGTATATATATGTTGAGTTTTTTTTCTTTGCATACATTCGACTAAGAATAAATATGTTTATCAACTGAAAATGCAATAATTTTTACATGTTTGACATATTGCAAGTGAAACACCACAAGGCTATGTGGTGCAATGGTCATAAATTTCGAATCAAAAAGTTGGATGACATGAAGAAAACTTGTGATTCTAGGATAACTGCAGTCTTTCAAGTGACTAATGTTTCATCTAGAAGTGACATACATCCAGAATTCTCATAAAATTGATACTATGGGATTTTGGATGATATACTTGAGTGTGAATTTAAGTACTTCAAATTAGTTTTGTTCATCGTCCAATGGTATAGGCTACGATTGAATGAAAATGATACCGAGAGAACTATTATTGAACATGATAATGGATTTACCATGGATAATACAAGGTTGATTGAGCGAGCTGGAAATGAGCCCTATGTTCTTCCAAGCCAATGTGAGCAGGTATTTTACTCAGAGGTTCTAGGTAAATCGGGTTGGTCATTTGTTGTTAGACATGATCCAAGAGGAAGGTCGGTAAAGTATAATGTGGTGGAAGAAGAAGATACCGAAGAACTAGAAGATGATGTAGGTGATGATCAGGATCAACAGTTAGTTGATGATGTGCCTGACAAAGATGCTGAAGAAGAGGAACTATATCATGATGATGTAGGAGTTAATGTTCATGAAGATGATATCCATGTGGATGATGACATTATCAAAACTGATATCAATGACGATGATGATGATATGACCAATCCTTATAATGTTGAATCTAGATCAGATGATATAGACAAAGAGTTGGATGAAGAAGAAGATCAATGAGATTGAAATGTATGAGTTATGTGATTATATTATCTATTTGATATTGATTTATTGATAGAATTATATTTGACTTATATGGTTACATAATTAACTCATGATGTTTTTAATTTTTATGTCATTACATAATTAATTCATGATGTACTTTTTAATGTTTTTAATTCATGATGTTACAACTATTGTAGCTCTCATAGAAATTTCCATATGATCATAATGAATAGTCTTTTGGGAAATTTCATGAAAGATGACACATTGATCGTAGTAGTGAAATAATTGCAAATTGATTTAGATTTTTTAGACCAATCACCCTTCGTAATGTCATTTTCAGGATCATCTCCAATTTGATTACTAGGACACATAAGGTAGGATTTGATTGGCTTATCTTGGAGGAACATTGTGGCTTTGTGTAATGTGAGAAAAATTTGGATGGGGTAGTTGCTATTGCTAAGGTGGATCACTCCTTTTTGCGAAGACCATACACTTATGATTTGGTTAAGTGTTCTTTTCTTTAGAAAATTCCTATTTCCTTTTTGATAGGTTATGATTTTATTAGATGGGTTATGAAGCACTTATTTCAAGTAATTTATGTCTATTTTAATTTTTAATTTATTAAATTCAAACACATCCAAAATTATGTCCCTTGATTTAATCGATTATTACGTTATTTAATTATTAACTCAAATGACACCTCCAATTTAACTATATCTAATTGAATTTATCTAAAGTGTTGAACATTTTTAGATAAAATTTAGTAATTAACTCAAACAACTTTTCCAATTTAATTATGTGTATATATAACTTTAAGTTATTTTTATTTTAACTAAAAGTGAAGTTAGAATCCTTTTTGTCCCAATTTGAAAATAATTCTATTTTATAGAATATATTTTTTTAAATTTTAAGATGGAAATAGCAAGGAAAAAACAAACAAATATCTTTATGAAAGAAGTATATTGGTGTGAAATTAAATATGATTTGTACTTCAATGTAAAAACTACAAAGAATGGAAACAATTCTTTCAACACATAAACTATTATGTAGTATTCAATTAAAATGAAAAAGCTTACTCTATATTAGTTAGGATACACAACTAAGAAAATGATCCAGACAGTCTAATAATTTGACTATTAGCATATAGCAATTTCTATAGAGTTGTAGATCTCTTCCATTTCAAAAACACAAAACAATATTAGGTAGATAATCAAACATCTTTAATTTCTATGGTGACTTATTTATTCTAGAGGAACCAAGTATATAGTATATAAAGAAAACCAACAAACCCACAACTACCCCTATTTTGAAGGAGTTTAGTTTTCGCCCCTTCCTCTCCCTAATCTTGTTTAATTATTTTAAAGAGACCAAGGGTCATAACACAACTTTATTCAACCCACTAAATAGCTTGGTTAATGAAACTTGACAAAAGCAACAAAGCAATTGCTACATTTGGCATTTCATGTGGAATGAAGAGTGGTGACAATAATCTACTTATAGTTTAATAAAACACTATTTTTAGAAGGCTTGACATTAGAAAGATAAGTGTTACTTTTAGATATTTTACATGAGTTTTCTAGTGCCACCCATTTGTTATAAATTTCCTATAGCACTAAAATGTCCCACTTGTGAAGCATGCATTGAAGATCATAATTCATATATGAAGAGCACATCTTGTTTAAACTATCCATTTTAAAATAGACCCAAAATCATGAATTATTAAAAGCCTTAATGGTGTAAGAAAACACTCAATCATATCATCATATCCTTATCTACCACCTAGATACTTTGCACCATCAAATATTATTGACTTGGCATATATTTACATATTTATATCTATCTTATATTTAAGTTGTGAAGAAGTTTATTCATGCAAACTAAAGAGATTACTATTACGCATAGCATACTATATGGTATAACCTATAGAGAACAAATATGAAAAAACAAGAAAAGTAAATGTAATTCACAATTAGATATTTCTATGGTCATATATTTATTTATATATAGTTGTAGATTTGTTTCATGTTAGATATGCTGGCACAACATTGAAAGTAGGTGATATGACTAGGATAGTTGTAACCTCAAAATTTGGAAAAAATACCTCTATATGTTATACTTTGATGGATGTCCATACCTCAATCAAAGCTTCCATATTGAAAGAAACAACAAGGATATTAATGAAGGCTATGGAATTTAGCTTTGTACTTTCCAAATGCATTTGCTTAGAGGAAATGTTGCATGATATTAGATGTTAGATCAAACTCTTTAATCAAAAGCCAACTAAAATGGACAAATAATGGTACAACACATTAATTTAGTGAAATGTACATATTATTCTAGAATGTCAAATTAATTTCTAATGTAACATTATTATTAGATTATTATTTTTAGGCCCTTGATATTTTCTAGGAGGTGTTCAAATAAAGTGTTTTGTAGAAATTTTGTGCTTCAAGTTTACATAATAATTAAAATGAAGGAAAATAATTGGACCCAAATTGTATTTTAAATTTGAAATATAAAATTCTCTTTTGAAAGTATAAAAATGAACTAGTCTATTTGGATCATATGAATCCCACAAATGTAGGAGCGGAGAGTTGGGGCTACGATCTAGAAGGCATAATGGTCCTGCAAGGATCAATTGAAATACCAAGCCGCCCACAAAGCATCTAGCCAGTCAAAAATTGAAAAATTGAGGGAGAAAGAGGATGAACAAGTGCAAGTTCCAGCAAATCCACTGTAAGTGTTGCATGTTATATTTTGGTCAACTCCTATTAATCTTCAAATCTACTATAAAATCCTTCCAATTTACTAAATAGCGTTGAAATGGTAGTGTGTTTTTTTTACATTGAGTGGGTAATGCTTATTGGGGCAGAAAATTATGTTTTTTCATCATCTTTCATGTTTTTCTTGTGTCCAACACCTGTGTGCATGTAATATCACCAAATAGGGATAATAGAAAAACAACAATATTTTCAAAACTAGGGCACAAAAAAATTGAAACTTTATTTGCATATAACAAACTATTCTACAAATAAACTTAGAATTATGATAAGATTATAAGACTGATTTTTCTCCTTAAAGAAATAATTTTTTGGGTAATACTAAGTCTAACCCTAGAAAAAGTACAAAAAATTCCTTTGTATCTACCCATGAATTACAAAAATGAACACAATGATTTTTCTCATATATTTTTGAGATAAAGAAGAATAAAGTATGTAGATTTAGGTACAAAATACCTTAGAAATTATTCTCAAACCCTGGCTATTCTTAGAAAAGACTTCAAACCCTAGTTGACCTTGTCAAAGTAAAAAAACACTCTCGCAAGTGTCTCTCAATCACAATATTATCTTTGCTTGATAACATCATCTATCAAATCATTCATAGGGCACCATTAATGCATATAGGATCAAATAACTTCAAAGTCATCTTGCAACAATAACACCTCACCCTTACATAAAGGATTGAAAATACACAAACTTCTACTTCTCAAGGAACATGAATCTTCATATCCACTTTTTAATATAAAAATTAGGATTAAGACAATAAGGTCTCCATAACTGTTCACAAATCAACCACTTCCAAATGGCTCCAAAGGCCATCAACCTTACCAAAAAATTTGATCATAACCAAGACATACAAGCAATTTCCCAATCAAGGTACATTCCAATTACTCTCCAATGTTCATAAAACAAGATATAAAGAACTACTAATTTGTACTATTTCCTTACACAAGGTCACTGGTTCTGATTTCAAGAATAACCAACCCTTTATCCAAAACAAATCTGATCACACTCCTCACTCAACACTCAATACTTAAAAGGGCTTACCACCATACACAACTCTATCAAACGTCCCTATGTTGTCTGCACAATCTCTAATGGAGAGACTCAACATTAAGAGAAATACACAAACTTCATTAGACTATCAATATTTTACCTTACTGTTTGATATTAGTGACTCTTAAGAGAACATGAAAGGTATCATAAACTCTATGGTTTGGGGTTCAAATTTTTTATGAGTATCCCAACCATCCACCAACATTCATAACACATTTGTATGCACAAGAACCTTCTCCTTGTCTACAAAACAATTAATGTTGTTGACTTCTATAAAAATCAGGGTTACCAATCAGTGTATATGAAGAGTTCAAACTCATTGTTCCACCAAATCAAAATATAAGAGGGCCCCAATGTCTCCCCTTAATCTCTTACATTCATGGAATTCCTATTCAAATGATTCACTCATATCAACATCCTTCCTTTATCACTGATATAAATCAAAATTATCAACTGCTACCAACACATAACAGTCCATGAAAAAACATACAAGTTTTTGCATTCAATGCAACCACCAAGTTGAAATAGGACCATTGAGATAGAAGAACATTGTTTTAACCCTTATAACACAAATACATTCAAATTAAATGATCAAATGTCAAGAAAAACTCACTGATAACGTGACTTTCCTATTAAACCTTATTGTAGCAGTCCTAGGGCATCTGTCTTTGTTGACCAAACCTTGATCAAATGCTATGCAACCTTAGATTATGTTAAAACACACCAGGACACATTGTTAGAGGATATCAAAACTTGAACCCATAGCTTTGGATTTCAACTCAAAATTGGCCTCCAAAAAATAATTGATTGACCTAGCACTAAACTACATGCTTCAGCAATAATATAATTCATTTTCAAATCAAAATAACTTTATTATAAAAATTGCAGAAGTACCTTAGTTTTGAATAAAACACTTAACCCCTGAAAATTTTTCTCCAATGGAGACTTAAAAAATTTGGCCCAATTGTGAACTCCATTGCAAATCCACCCTTAGGTTTTCGTCCAACTCTTGTTGATCTACTGAAGGTTTGCGTCCTTAGCTTCACATCATCAAACAAATTCATCGCATAAAATCCATAAAGTACACTTACTATAGCTCAACAAGCCTCCTTATAAAGAAATCAAACCTCTCATGAGAATGAATGGAACACTTAGCACTCATTACATCTGGGTGATGCTCACAGAGGTGAAGTGTTGGGCCTTCCCAAGAGGTCAATCCCAGTATGACTCCAACTCAAGTGCACATATCCATGGAGTTTCCTCCAAGGTTAAACCCACTTAGCTTGCTATCCCATTTGAAAAACCTACGAAAAGCATTGTACCTTATGAACCATTCATTATAGAGCCTTTTAGCTCATCAATTAAATAACTCGATTCGAATATTTTTCTTGCAATGAATTCAACAATTTGCTCTTACATCAAAAATAACTTCGTATAACTACAACAAATTATTTTATATCGATCAAGAGAAGGCCTTCTCATTTGTAAGGGGTTAGAAAGGTTAGAAAGTTAGAGTCTGAAGGGAATTCAATAAAATGTGTGGTTCCCATCGAGGTGTTACTTACCCAAATGGAAACTACCTTAGAGGGACTATTGTCTTCAAGGAAGGTGGTCCAAAAAATGTCATAGACAGGTACAAAAAGTAATAGCAACCTTCCACCAACTAACCCAATCAACCTCCAAGAGACAAGAAAATGACTCCTCTAGATGTTCCCAAAACCAAAGGCTTCAAAATACAAGGTTTGGGAAACAAAATGCAACTTTTTGCACCAAAATTGCAAAGTTGCTCATAACAACTTTTCAACAATTTTGAAAACTTTTGCAATTTTCAACCAAATGATCTCCTATCAACCTAGGACTCCTTAAACATGCTAAATATGACATAAAGCTATGAATTACATCAATTTCATCACTTTTGTCCACCTCTGGAGGGGTTGACCAGTGTTGACCTATTCAGGACCTAGTTGGCCTATAGATGACAAAAAATGGCACAATGGAATTACAACTTTGATCCAATACATGGAATGACCTTATTTACTCATGAAAAGAAAAAAAATGGACTCATCATAGATTTATTCCAAAGATTGACCCAAAATGGTCATGGTGGCCTCAAAGGGCTCTTGGTGCTCCTGCACCATAGACCCCCCCTATAAAGATTCTCTTGTCACAAGACAACATAAGATGACATACATCTTAGCTTTATCAATGCCTTTTGAAATCAAATCAAAGTCCATGAAAAATAACTATCCAAGCTGAAGGGTGTGCAAAACTAAGTCAATCTTCCAAGAAGCCTCTACTAAGTCCATGATCTCTTGTAGATGCTCTTTGTCACCTTATAGTTATGCTCGCCCACATCTTAATGGACTATGAAAAACCTCAATGAATTTTTGGTAACTATCTTTCAAATTAGATAGAGTGCAAGTACAACCAAATATGTATTTTTTCAGATTTGTCTTCCTCAAGTGAGAGAAATTTAGGAAGAGAAGAGGAAAGTGAGACATGTAGTAGGTCTAAAAGAGGGAGATCAACTAGACGTCAAAATATTAGAAGAAAATTCTGTAAACACATGGAATTTTTTCTTGTTGAAGGGGGGTCATGTTCTTATGATGATGAGAGCATAGGAGACATTGAGGTGCCCTTGAGGTACAAACATCTATGGAAACAATGGGTACTCAAGGAACTTCCTCCAATAAACATTAATTTTTGTGTCAATGAGAGGATATATCACATAGCACCATCATCATTACATGGTTTGGGCCTATTTTGCATGGATGTAATAAAGGTCTATTATGGAAAAGTTACTGAATTGATGGAGTATGTCGAACCCTGTTATAGTTACAAATATTGGATGCAACTGGTTTGATACACACAAAGTATGCGTAGGTATGCACTATCAGAAAATTATATACAGTTAAAAGATAAGGATCAAAATAAAGGAGTGGCTATGTACATTGACGAAAGGCCAAAAGCATCTGAGAATATTGCAGGGTTTATAAACAATACACAACCTGGGCCAACAAATAAGCAACCCAATTGCATACTCAAGGTGCACGAGGGAAACCATGTATTTGCATGTGAGAAAAAATCAATAACTGCAAGGGAAGAGTTGCTAATCAATTACAAGTTGAATCACATAGATACAAAAATAGTTACTATGGGGGTGGTATGTACTATATACCATTTTACCCAACCTCCAATTAATGAATCCAATATACTATTTTATTATAATTTTTTTTTTTGTAAGTCTATTGGTTTCATTTCGGTAATGTTTTTTATATTTAATTTTTGTCACAGCGGGACATTGATCATAGGGTAAAGGCTCTAGCCCAAAGCATAGATTGCGATGCATCTTTAGGAGCTTCTACCCAATAGGTTTACCTCATTGTAATTGTACAAATTAGATATGAGAAAAATGTTTTATTATTATGTTTTTTTCATAAGTTTATTGGGTTAATTTTGATAATGTTTTAAATATTCTTGTCATAGTCGGATGATTGGGGAAAGGCACCAGTAGTAGAGGAGAGCATCCATAGGGAGGTGCAGTCACTATTATGTAATGATGACATCACATATTCTGCAAACCCTCTGGATATGATAAGGAAGACCCAAAAAAATGCAATGAAGAAATCCTTCAGTTGTTATTCATAGTGCCTCAAATAGATGAGATAAGAGAAAGGGTTAGAATATTGATTGAGAGAGCACGAAACTTGCAAGTAAGCTATCATGAGATCTTTAATTATAACATAAGTTCATTCATGGTTTTATATTTTGTACTCTTTTATGTCATGAACTAAAATATGTGTTGTTTTTACAAGATTTTTTGAATCCTATGATACTGTTGGCCATGATCAGGGTACTATAGGTGCTGCCCAGGGAGTAGGGGTTGGTATAAGTGTCGATCTTGATCTTCTTGTGCATACATCACATCATCTGAACCCATCATTCATGCCTATATTTTTGATTGAAATGTTAGAAACACATAGCATGTAGGCATCGGGTAGTGCACCCTCTAACAATGAACACATTCCAGAACATGCGTCAAGAAATGTACTTGGGGATGCAAAGGCCACTAGTAATTGGTGATGTTTTAGCAACATTTCCTAGATCTTCCTATATTACTAGCATAGGAACATTTCCAGTGACATTTGTGGTGACTGAGGATTTCGTTCCCATAAAGTTAGAGAAGGTCCCAGGTACTTTAAAATGTTTTAATTATTATTATATATAATCCAAATGAAATTTACTTATTGATCACTCTTTTTAGACTAATGATCCCATGATCTTTTTGCAGGAAATGATGTTTTTTATAAACATCTAAATGATATTACATTGAAGATATTTGGGCCCACCATACGTATATGGTGGAATGCCCAAAATCAAGATTTAAAAGATGAGCTCATTAACCTTTTAGTTGTGTTGTTCGGTAATAGCACATTCAACCAAACCAAGGTCCTTAAGAAAGATGGTACCTATCTAAAGTATGTGAGGGACCAATATAGGTCACATTTAGAGAAGAACAAAAAGTTTGAGCATCCCCCCATGATTTCAAAGAGGGAATGGAAGGACCTGGTGTCAGATGGAAAGGAGAAGGCTAAAAAGAAAAAATGAAAGACACCACTAGGCCAAGGAAGGTATGTGATACTATCAACAATGTAATTATATATTGATTACTCTTTCTTTTTACATAATCTAACATATTTCAAACTTTTCATAGGTTGTCCAACAAATCAAAGGAAACAAAGGCAAGAGTAGAAAAACATGGGAAACACAAACTTGGCTCTAGTGGTTATATGAAATTAGCTACACGAATTGTAAGTATCAATAAATGAAATATTGCATCCAAATAATAAATTGCAAATAATTTTGGTTTTATCACACCATAGAAACAAAATTCATGATCTTATGCAAAAATGCAAGGCTCTGAATTCAACAGAGTGCCCACAAAAGAGGACCTGAAGATTTCCTTCTAGCAAGGCTATGGAGTTGTGGCTAAATGCCTAAGACTCTTGACTGGGCAAACACAAGCTTCCACTACATCCAACACATAGGTAAATAAACTCAATAAAGTTTATTTAAAATTGAATACTTGTGCAATCTATTCAATATTAATTTCCACCATAAAGTAATTATGTGCCTAATTTTTTTAAATAGGAAAACAATGATAATACTCCACATGACATTGGAATGTAGCCTGGTGAGGGTGGAGCATAACCTGTAGATGAAGGTCATGGTTGTGTGCATCCCGATATTGGATGTATTCATGTGCTATACAAAATGCATTATGGATTAATACAATTAAACATCTTTAATTTCAATTGGTGTATTAATTAATGTAACCTTTCATGTTTCAATTTTACAGCATGTAGAGCATGATCAACATGTTGATCATGATCAGGTTAGACAAGATTAGGAACATGATGTGGCCCCATCAGGTAAAGAGGACCACTCTAATATTCTTTTAAACATATTTAATTGCAATTGGTGTATTAATTAATGTAACCTTTCATGTTTCAATTTTACAGCATGTAGAGCATGATCAACATGTTGATCATGATCAGGTTAGACAAGATCAGGAACATGATGTGGCCCCATCAGGTAAAGAGGACCACTCTAATATTCTTTTAAACATATTTAATTGCAATTGGTGTATTAATTAATGTAACCTTTCATGTTTCAACTCCAGAGGATTTAGAGGGTGTTCAGCATGTTGAGCATGAGCCTATAAGACAAGATTACAAACATGATGTGGCCCCATCAAGTAAAGAGCACCACACTAATGTTCTTTTAATTAATTAAATACTTGTAACAATAATAATAAGACATATCAATGTAACATTTCTTTGTTATTGCAGTAGACCCCCCCTTGCAGCGGCCTCCATGTCATGAGTACACAACTAGGCATACATTAAGATCACGAGTAGAGGGAAAAACAACTCAAGGGGGGACAAATGATTTAGAAAATGATACTCCACTTCTTTATTTAGCTGCAAAAAAGAAACAAAAAAAAAGTGATTGTAATCATATTATGACAACCATATTTTTGATAATATGTAAAAACTAAAAGAATGAATGTTATATGTTAATGAATGAATGTTGTATATTATTAATGGATGAATGAATGATTAATGTTATATGATCAGGTATGGGGAATTGAGAGTGATGTGAGGGGGGGAAAATGAGCTTCCACCTTCATGTGGTTGGCCCTGTTAAGTAGATAATATTAAACTATTCTTGAAACAAAGAGAAGCTCAATAAGGTAATGCACTTTTCAATATTTCATTATGCTACACTTTTAAGCTTATGTGATTTTCATTAGTTCCCTTTGCTTCAATATGTTACCCTTTGTAATTATTTTACTTTTTAACACATCTCATATGTTACCCTGGATGAAAAATTTTGTAGGGGAAGCTATCCACGAATGGATCCTATGTCAGATAGATTCCTTCGATAAATTGTGTAAGGTCAGTACTTATCTTGGTTGCATATTGGTTGAATCTTACTAATTCTTGTAAAGGTATGATTTGGAAGGACAAAAATCAATGAAAATGTTGATTACAACTTGAAAAGGATTGGAAGGACAAGGCTCCAATCAGCAAACTCACCTAATTTCCCTTGTAGGCACACTGTCTCATTTGGAAATTCAAGGATTAACACACATCAAGGACCAATTTGTGTTACATCCATGGATACAAGGCTTGAGCAAAGGAACAACATATTCTCAAAGGAACAATACACATGATCAATAGGGAACTTACTATAAAAAATCAGACTTACAACGTCTTGTATGCTCATTAGCTTTGATCACTCCCAACATGCATTACAATAGGACTAAAAACACATTCATGGATGTCACTATGTACTTACAAAAATAGTTGCATGGCCCTTTACAAGCAATGAAAAAATTTACATTGAAAAGCATCAAATTCCAAGGGATCACTGTAAAAGAAATTAGTTTTACAAGATTGCAATGTCACTGTCCTTATGGTAATTAACGTTTTTCAAGAATTCATGTTACTCACAAAAGCTTCACATTATATTCTTTTTTTATGATTTCATCAGGGGGCCTTGATTATGTCGTGTTGCTTCTCTATTCAGAAACCCTCAATATATATATATATTTTCTGGTAACCATCACTACAATAGTGTATGCCATCTAGTTACTAAACCATTGTCCATTGAACTAGATACAAGAATAATATGCATGCATGGATTGAACATTTGTTGTATTGATTGAATTTTCCTGCCAAAAGAGGGAATTTAGCCGTTCCTTTTTGGTTGAAGCTTAATTATTGCATGACTTGCCAATGTTGATGCATTGACCTTTTTTGTAGTAGTGAATGTAGTCTTTTACAATCATACACCTCAAGAGAATTTTCCTGTTCAATGACTCATCAAGGTAGAGATCACTGAGAGATTCTGGACAGTAGATAAAAATTTCTATTAGCAAGGCTATGGAGCCATGACTGCATTGGGCTTTTGTTGATTCTTCTATTTCATCTTCTTGACTCTAACCACCCCTTTCTGGATTTCCATCTTAGGCCTTTTCACACTCATGTAATTATGTAAGTTAAATGAAATTGTAAGACAACAAGACAATTATCACCTTTTTTCTACATTAATTTCAAATAATTAATAGCAGTTGCATAGATTAACATAAAGGGTGACCTTATTCTATACACAACCTATACACTTAATATGTAAGACTAGAAACAACAATCTAGCTTTGCCAATAATTAAGTATATACACCCCTTAAGTAGAATACCCTATCTCCTATTTTCCATAGCAGTGTGTAATAGCTTAGTGAAGTACTATATGGAGGAAAAAAAATTCGTACAAAATCAATTGCAAATATTTTAATTGCACACATGTTGTTTGCAAATTTGGTTTTATTAAACTTTGGGGTAACTTTAATTAAATTTTGGACATGATTCTGATTTTGAATTGACTTTTTTTGAAATTTGGAGATACTGATGCCCTATCAATTTGTATGCTCATTTCACAAGGAATAAGTTCCATCCTACCTACAACTATGATAACAATTGATTCTTCTGAATTTCAATTTTTTTGTGTTGAAGTTCTTTTCTTTGATGCAGTGTTAACAGATGCAAACGCATGTTAGCAGAGATTGTTTTCAAAGTAGTTCTTGTTGTTGTAGATTTGGAAAGAAAGGATGTTAACTTGGATTTGATTAGAGTTGAAGGAAAAGTTGGTGGAAGGTTGGAAGATACAAAGCTGGTTAAAGTAATTGTTATTGACAAAGGTATGAGTCATCCACAAATGCCTAAAAGAATTGAGGATGCAACGATAGCTATCTTGACATGTCCTTTTGAGCCACCAAAGCCAAAGACAAAGCATAAGGCTGACATTGATATAGTTGAGAAGTTTGAAGCTTTACGAGGGTAGGAAAGACAATACTTTGATGATATGGTTCAAAGGTGTAAGGTAATCAAGATCTGTCTTCTTACTTCAGAATCATATCTATTGGTTTTTTAGTGTTGAATCTTCTTTATAATTTACTAAATAGTTTATGAACCATGCTATTCCTATTTTGATAATATCACTTTCTATAGTTGAATACTCTTTTGGAGTTCACTTCTACCATAGTTTTGTCACTTTGTGAGCTGGGATTGCTAGCTGATATCAATGAGATGTCACTTGTAGTACCCCTCTAGTTGCTACTATGTGTATCAAATTGCTTGTGTTCATTTGCTAGTCATTTATCTGTTTTGGATACTATATTGTATTTCTTCTAGATACGACACATATGTTGTGTTAGTTGTTAAACTCTATGGATGATTTATTGAATATCGAGATTATTTGGTTAAGTTCGTATGAAGATATTATGAATGACAGGTGTGTGTTTTGGTTATGCTATTTTTGAATTTTAATGTGGTTATCATGATGTGATTGATGTTTATGATATTATGATGCTTGTTAGTCCTGGTGAAGAAGACAGTGTAGCACTACTCACTTGTGAGTATCCTATTGCGCTGTGATTCTTCTTCACGGTGTGTTTTCCGATATATGATAATATGTTTAACAAGTGATGTTTTATGTAGATACAGGTACCGGGTATTGTCACCACTTGCTTGTCAGGTTTGAGCGTACCCTAATCCAATAAAATTATGTTGATCTAGAGATAGTGTCAGATCCTTGTTTAACCATCATTCTTCATTGAACGAGTATCCAATTCTCGCCTATTGTCATTTGTTATTTTGTCTTGTCGTGTCAACTTTGTTTGTGTTATTTATTTGTAAATTAATTATTGCTTAATTTAGTTAAATGGCTTATTTGTTTAAATATTTGATTAAATGTTTATGAGTAAGGTTTGTTTTATTAAAATAAATTAAACAAGTTATTTATTTAAAGTGAATGTTAATTTTGAAAAAAGGTAATTATTTAAATGTAATTGTTGAATTAATTGTGCAATTTTTGTGAGAAGTGACAATTTAAAAAAGTTTATGTTCAATAAGTTAAAATATCTAAAAACATGAGTTGTGGGATAATATCTTAGATATTTAATGATTATAACTGCATAAGCAATTTTAGGAATGCATGATTACAATCAGTTAAGTTGTAACTTGAGGTAATTAAATGCATTAAAATCTTTTGGGGGTTGCAATTTCATTCACGACATTTTTCTGAAGAATTTTTCTTGGCAACAGTTTTTAGGAAAATTTTGCACGACAAATATTCTTAAAAGGCTTTCATCTCAGTTTTGATTGAAAAATGTATTGTGGGGCTGGTTTAGTTTGGATTCTTCATCAAAAAAGCCAGTGTTTAAAGCAAGATTAACAAAGCTTCAGACTTTGTGTAACTTGGATATCAAGCTTTAATCGAGGTTTTCTTCTTTCTTCATCATATTTTGAATAGAATCTTAAGAATGTCATTTTGGAATTTGATTTTCTTTACGGTAGAATTTGTTGTAGAATTCTCTGCACAAATAAAAGAAGAGAAATTATTATTGTTTAGATTTTAAAAAAATTGAAGAAAATTTATTGGGAAATGAAAATTAAGGAAAAACCTATGCTCAGCCAATATACACATAGAATCATTAATCTTTGTCTGAAACAATAGAGTTTAATGTGTAAATATATGAAGTCCTCCCCTCAAACGGCACTCTGTTTGTATCAAAGGATAAATATTTATATGTATATATGTTAAAGCGTTTTGAATTGTCTTGGATCTTATCCAAATTTTTGTAGCTTTTGTGCATCAACATATTGAGGGACTGTAGCCAATTTGTTTGTAATTTGTTCGTTCTTTACCATGCCAGATCTGGGTGTGGCTTGTATGCTCTTAAGGTTATCATTTTTTTTTTAGCAACAGAAGCTTTAAGACAGGTTTACAACCTTTGGTATTGAGAACTTCCTTGATGATTCATTTCGTGCGTATTCTCCAGCTATATTATAGAGGGATTTATACACAGATGAGTAATCCATCTTCATTTAAAAGCGCCATGTAATTTTTTTGTATCTCTTCTAAACTCTTGTTTGGCAGAGATTCGACATTGGTTCTCTACCAGGTCGACATCTGAAACCTCTTCAATGTTCCTCTTCATTTGATTGCTATGCAAGTTTTGTTAGTATTACCGGCGCTGATTTTCTTAGTCGAAATCCACTGTGCTCATCCTACAATCATCTAGACTAATGCTTGGCACCATCCCTGTATAGAAGCATGCTGGAGACAAATCATATTATAGACAACATTTAATCCTTGTTTCTTGTGGCTTGTATATATTCCAGTTGCAACACTTGAAAATAGAGTGTTGAAGAGATTTAAATAATCTCTCACATACTGATGTCAACCAGTCTTAATTGCCGCACATGAGCATAATAGGAAGTTTAAAGATTTAAACTAACCTCCTTGATTCTAACACCACTGCAACATTTGAAACTAAAGTATTGTCATGGTTTAATCAATCTCCTTGATTCCATTAGCAAAATTGTCACCGCTACAACACTCAAACATAGAA
Source organism: Sequoia sempervirens (assembly GCA_007258455.2). Classification (NCBI taxonomy): domain Eukaryota; kingdom Viridiplantae; phylum Streptophyta; class Pinopsida; order Cupressales; family Cupressaceae; genus Sequoia; species Sequoia sempervirens. Next base: position 79,333,425 of record VDFB02109042.1, on the reverse strand, counting down.
GGGATTGGACGATTAAATAAATCCCCTCCCCTTATTTAATTAGCAACATGACTTAGCGGCGGTACTTAAACAGGGTAGGGAGTATAGATTTAAATAATCTCCCTGTTTTCTTTTTTTTATCGGCATTCTTTATTGTTTTATTTTGCTATGGTATTAGTCTCTTTGTATATTATAAATCTTTAGCCTTAGGAAGTCGATGCTTTAGTTTTGAAGAGCATACTCTATTTAATTTTAATCACATCTAGACTTTAATAATGTGTAAATCAAATTCCATAATCTCGATCATTGGTCTGAGGTGCACCATAAAGTACTAGTAACTTAAGTCCTTCATTTTTGGTTCAAAATACTTAGTCTTTGTTGAATATATTGACCGACTTGGTAATGATAATAAGAATTTTATTTGTGTCTTTACATCATACCCATTTGGTGTTGAATCTTCTCAATGAGAAATCTAAGCCTAGTTACCATATTTTATTTTGCCTTAGTCTGCACGCAAACTATAAGTAGTAATTTGAGATTTTAACGAGTAGATTTAGTCCTTGTGCAGTTGTAACTGCTTTTCTTTAGTCGACATGTCCTGTGTTATAGAATCTTAATACTATGTTATAGAATCTTCAACACTATGTTCTGCGTCATAAAGGTTTTAGAATATATGTGGTTCTTGTACTATGCATGTAACAAAATTTACTTAACTTAAGTTTCTCCTTGAGTTTGGCGCCAAGCATTTGATGTACGAGTTATCTTGCTTAACTTACAGTCTTACCATAGTGTGCTCTATCCATGCATGATTAATGGAGAGCTTTAAGTAATCTGAAGTCATAGTATGAGTTTTTAAGTGAGAGTCATCTCTAGTGTATGTTTCTTTCCTTATATATAATGCGTAGCTGTTCAAACATATAAATATGCCTATTTCAATTATAAGAATTTTTATAGTTCGAATTCTCATCAATAAAAGTAAGGGAATAATATTTGTGTCATAGATTTATTGATGTAATAAATTTATGATATTCTTAATTAAGGAGATTTTAGATTTATTTTGTTATGGGAATGACATAATGCATCTATATTGTCAAAATATTATTTAATATGTTTAAAATTTTAATTGTAACTTTTATTAATATCGTTAGTTTTAGATTGATGATCAATTTAGTTGTAATTTGCATTTCATTTAAAAGTTGAAGCTTTTATATTAAATTTAACTATTAGGAATTGGAATTCCTTAAATAGTATTTATTTTAATATCAAGTTTGAATTTAAAAGATTTTAGTATTATGAAATATGTGAAATTAATTTGTTATAATTGTGTGTTTTTGAGTTGAAAGGTGTATTTAAGTTTTGAATTTAAATTGGTGCAATTGTATTTTGGAATTAAGGGTAGTACAATGATTAAATGTTTGTAATGGTTAAATTGTCTTGATTGCATTAATAATTGTTTGCTTTTTTTTGGAGATTATGTTGGAAATATGAATTGAAAGTTGGATCTGTGATAATTATATAAAAGTTGAAGTGCTTATTTGAGAGTTTCGTCTGTGATGGTTAATATGGTTGTCAAGTATGTTTTGTTAGACTGTTTGAAAGGAACATATGTTGCTTTTATTGATTGAAAGCGGTAAGTTATTGTGTGAGTCACCATGGTAGGTGGTCATCAGAAGTTTTCCAAAGGCTAGGAAACTTTTTAAATGAGTTGTTTATTCTATTTAAGTCATGAAGATCATTTGTGTTAATGTATTGTGAGATAGCCATGCACGTTGTGTTTGTTACCTATGTGGTAACTGAGAGTAAAGTATTTTGTATCATGAATGGATTGTGGTGATGATTCCGTTTGTTTAAGCTTGATGGCTATCTTTTTGGTTTAATAAGTGTTGTAATATTGTAAAAGGAAGAGTGGCTTTCAATAGGGGCCGGTACCCAAAGTGGTAGCTAGGGAAACTTATCAGAAGTTATTAATCCAGTGAAAATATTAATAATTGTACTTGGGATTCATTAATTAAATTTAGATAAATAAATGCCTCACCTAGTGCCTTAATGCTCATTTAGATTAAGGGTAGGTTGAGAAGGCCTGAAATGGCTTGTCGTCTATCTTGTCTTCCTAAAAGGTAATTCGACTCCACATGATTATGTCTAGGGGCCAAGAATCAGTAGAGACTACCAGGGTAACTCTAGGTGAGGGTCGGTAGTCTAGGAAGATTCACCAGGGTAACCTAGAACAACTATGTGATGACACTCTATCCTGAAGCATGTTTGTGGTCTCTTATGTAGAGTCACCTTTGTTACTGTTGTTGCCTCTGGGAGTTTACTTGTGATCTTGTAATTTTAGATTTTTTTATGTCATTATGTGTAGTTAGCCATGTAATGTGATGTGATGTATGTTCTTTGTTGTTAGTTTGATTGTCTTATGGCCTTGTTATTATCTCCTAGCACTGAGGGAGTGGACCTTCGGGTTCCACGCGATTGGGAGGAAACCGTGCTATACCTTAATTGGATACTCTTACAGACGATATTATACTTGTAGCTGGTTCTTGTTACTTCAATGATCGTGATAGTGGATGTAGAATGTGTTTGTGGACGTGAATGTTGGATATGTTGAAATCATTACCCTTATTGTATATTTACCTCATGTTTATGAGTGTACTCATTGTAACATCATTATGATGTATTGAGATTTATGAGAATCTCACTAGATGTAATCTGAATATATAAATGTCTTGACTGTATAAGTTTTGAAAAGTGGATCATTCACGAATGTGATTTGTACTTGTGTTTTATGACCTTAATATTATGGTGTGATGTTCTTAATTATAATGTTTAAGTAACATCATCTTGGAATCCTTAGAACGTCTATGTAATCGAATGATTTAAAAAATAAATTATTCAAATAATTTGTACTTTATGCTTTGTTTTATTGGATTCCTTGGCGGGGCATTACATCACTTCTGACAATTCTTTAGAAAAAACATAGTTTAGAGAAAATAAAAATGAGAGTAGAGTTGAAATGTTTTTAACATGATTTAAAGGTGATTTTAATGCATTTAAATGAAAAAAATCATTCAATGAATGTTGACCACGATTCGTTGATTTTGTTTTAAAATGCAATTTTTGCAATTAATTGTGTGGTTTTTCCCATTAATCATGTTTTTTTAGTGATTAATATTTGCATTTTTTGTGATTAATTATGTGTTTTTGGAAATTAATTGTTGTGTTATTGATGATTTATTCTTATTTGGTTGAAATTATTTGGAATTCTTCTCTATCTTGGTAATTTGTACATGCTATTGCAATAAAATCTTCTATAAAGTGTGCAAATTTGAAATATGTTCTTTATCAAGGATTACCATAAAGGAATAACTTGTAGATGCATTAATTAGCAATAACAATAAAATCAAAAAATCATATAGACTTGATTTACTTGGAGAAATCCTTACGCAAGAAAAATCCATTGGAGAAAGAGGACAAGTATGTATAAATTTTCGATGTACATGAGACAATGTCAACACACCAACACTTTGTGCTTTGACAAAACTCTAGCAGCCACCATGTAACTATAAACAATTGTCTATAAATCATTCACTATTTTAGTCTCCCAATTCATTTATCTTGAAGTTTTATTCTTCATTCCCCCTATCTTATTATTGGAATTTGATACATCTTTCATAGAGAGAGATTGAGAAATCATCAAATGCTATGTAGATATGTTTACAAAAAATTGATAGTGTAGTTGCATATCAATTGTTAACAACATCAAAGATGTCCATTTTGGATATATTTTATTTAATATATGCTTCAGTATCATTCTTTTCTGTGGCAGTTGCATCAGAATTGATAGTGGTAAACTTAGGTCACAATAATCCCCCAGAATTGGTGAGATATGTTCCTTAGAATGATCATTGACTTGTATATCTATTTGATGTGAATGCCTTGCAAACATTTTTTGGTGAACTCTTTGTTACTAGTGGGCATAATTTTTGTTGCATGTTTACATCTATAGTTGTGGTTTACACTCATGGTTATGATAATATAGTGACAAGATTATGGTCTATTGTTGGTGCTCAATTTTCTCATCACAGGCTTCAAAGGAATAGATTTGTGACAACAATCATGGTTCCTTAAAATGAACATAGCCACAAGGCTCCAATCAGAAAACTCACCCACACCAATAAGAAAATTCATTCAAATGTATGTAATAGCATACATTTGAACAAATATATATTTAAAAAAAAAACTACAGGGTTTTGTCGTAATTTCGATGAACATAAACCAATGAACCACTAAAAATTATGACGAAGTTGCTGTACATGCGATGATATTTTTGTCGTAATGGTATGCTCCACATCATCGAAATTGTGATGAATTTTTGGTGTTTTTTCAACGCTTTCAAAGAGGCATTTCACATTGTGTTGTGGTAATTTTTCATTGCTAGATGGAAGAAGTTTGTGTCTATTTTTTGACAAACACCAGTTCCATTTTCTATGGTGACGAATGATGATGTTGGGTTGTTGTTTTGACACATAAAAGTTGGTCATGAAAGAAACAAAAATATAGTGATAAAATTTATACGAGTGTTTCATTGGTATTTCGACAATAGTTTGTTGATATGTCAACAAACATTCATCAAAATTTGGAGTCAAATATAGTAGTGTAACTTTGAGGCCAATTAGATTGACCAATTTGAGTGTGTTGATGTATCTCCTATCTATGATATATAGACATGTGGTTGGTATAGGCATATTTTTTACTACATGTAGACTATGAAATGTCTTGAGAGACTAATAGACAATGAGAGAAGAAATTTAAAGTTGTAGGAAATCAAATATGTGATTGTTGATAATGAATTGTGGTGGAGAAGTTCAAATGGAGTTTTGCTAATATGTGTTGATGGTAAGTAGGATTTGGAGCTTTTTATTGAAATGCATAGTGGAGTATGTGGGGGTCACTATATGGAAAAGGCATCTGCTCACAAAATCTTGAGAGTAGGCTTCTCATGGTGTAATGTGTTTAAAGATGCCCATAAAATGGTAAAGGAATGTGATGCATGTTAGAGGTTTTTTATAAAACTTAAATTCTCAAGGAACTTTCCACTTAGACTGATATTAGTCTAAGCACCTTTCTAAAAGAGCTGAAGATTAGCTCAACACCCAAGAACACCTGTAAAAAAATTGAAAACCTTCTACAAGAGGATATACAAGAATAAGCTTGCTTGATATTAAGACCTCTCAAATGATGAGGTATGAAGTATAATACAAATGAGTGCAAGATCCTCCTTATATATGAAAGGTTGAGATGTAGTAAGTAATATGATGTTGACATGTGTCTTGATCTTAAGAGATGTGACAACCAACTAACTACCTAGAATGATGTGAAGATAAGATAAGGCTTCTAGAAAAGACAACTCATCCTTCTAGAAGGAATATTTTATCATAAGCATGTGAAGAGGGATTTCTCCATTATAAATAATTACCTAGAGAATTCAACCTAGGAATAAATTAAATAATATGCCTAAGTAAACTTATGCAAGTGTAATTAAATATTAATTACACCAACACCCCCCATAAGTGCAACTTAGGGAAGAAATAAAAATGCAATGATGGAATGATGGGTTTCGACTACATGATGGCTATTTTAGTTACCCATTTACAAATGATAAAGAAATCTCTTACAAATGGAGAAAAGGAGAAAACCCAATGGGAAGAAAACTCCTCTCCAAAAAAGAGATAAAATGAAAATAAAAGAAAATAATGTGAGGAAGGATGGAGGACTCCATGATACCCCCAAGTACACCATATATCATATAGATACATGAAAATCAATATCCCCCCAATAAGATGGAAAGAGAGAGACTATGTATCCCCCCACAATGTGTGATCACCTACAAAAATGGTAAGTTCCTGAAGAAACAACATGATCCAATGTTGATAAACAACTTGTCTCCCTTTTGGAAGAAATAAAACCATGTACAAATTCAGGAATGATTCCCATTCTAGATAGGATTTGAAGGAAGGAAGGATTAATATGGATGATGATGATATCTCTAAAATATTCTCATGTGTCTCCTTTTCCACTGAAGATGAAGATGCCACAATAAAATCAGGTACATGCCCAATCAATGTAGAAGGTAACAAATTAGAACTATGTGGAAATTGATATTGAACAATATCCAAAGACCATGATGGTTTGACAATAGTTGTGCAATGGTTGTCATCAAATAGGAGAGATATCCCCTCAAATGTGTCCTCCAAATCTAAAATTTGAAACTCCACAAAAAAGGATGCAATGTTTGATAGATAGGAATCCCAATCAGGAAGACAATGGGATACTTTTTGTAATGAATCATTGTACATTCTCAATGAATCACCACCATGAGAAGAATAGTCCTGCTAAATAGGAATAATAGGAGCCTCAATCAATGAATCTACACAATGAATCACTGAAGGTACATCAACTATCTCTAATGGAGAAGAAGTATCAGAAGAACCCTCATCATCCTCATCTAAAGATTCAAAGTATTACAAATATTCAAACTCCTACATAGTATCTATGTCATAGGGTATCCTATATGAAAAATGAAGAGGCATAAGAGAATCTAAAATAGAATCATCTGGGAATGGATAAGTATCATGATCACCATGTATCTCCCAAATTTTTGTCCAAAGAGTATGAGGGCAATCACAATGATCAATACCTTTCAAAAAGGAAATATCAACATGCATTGTAATAACTCCTAAGACATGATCCCTTTTGTAATTCCATGCAAATTTCTTACCATTAATACCAATAGGGGGAACACGATTATACAAATGTGGCAACAAATGAAGCCATTGAAGATGTTTGATGATACAATTTATCCATTGTTTATAGTTTCCCCTTTTCAACATAATCAAAGTAGGATGAAATGAAAACCCCATAGTGAACTATGAAATAACTCCAAGATTGCAAAGACAATAACCTTCAATATGAATTAAAAACTCCCAAATATGATATAGACTGCAAATGAAGTCTTCCCAAACTGATAGAACCTCTCCAGGAGTTAGGATGCCCAAGTAATCAGTCAAAATGCCAAATATGCAAAATACTAAATAAATAATACTTGGGCCTGAATCTAGAAAAAGTATATAGGCACAATGAAAGATCTCCTAAATACCTTCCAAACACAACTTGAATCACCAAAATTGGAGAAAATAGTAGAAAATTATGAGCTCTAAGGTCCAAACAGGAGATCTGACTTCAAATAGAAACAAAATATTAAAAGAAAAAACTTTGATAATAATTACTTCACCACTAGATAGTTCTCATAATCAGCTTTCCAATGATATATTGTTTATGAAAATTTGATACCTGAGTCAAAAGTTATGGTGATTTTAAGAAAACTACCTAATTAAGACATGAGGGTGCTTTCATGATAGTCATTTGGTCGTCAAATTTAAGATAGTCACCCAATTTTTTTGAAAAATCACCAAAAAATAAATTTACCTTAGAATATGAAGTATTCTATATAAAAATGGGGCTTTTAGGCCTTCCATACGCAATGTAAGGGTCGGATATGACCCAATCTGCTCAAGAAATTTTCCCCAGATGCAAACCATCCAACCTATAATAAAAACTTCAAGAAAAAATCTCAAATCTGGTATTTCTTTCAAGTTTTTCTGATTCTCTAGGTTATCATATGATGCAAGAGAAGAGCATACTCAACCTTACTAAAAATCACCAAGATCTTACAACCATAGCTCAATCCTTAGATTTGAGAAGGGTCTTGTAGGAAAGGCTCTAATACCATGAAGGAGTGAAAGATTAGCTCAACACCCAAGAACAATTGCAAAAACAATGAAAAATTTCTATAAGAGGATATACAAGAATAAGTTTTCTTGATATTAAGACCTCTCAAATGATGAGGTACTAAGTATAATACAAATGAGTACAAGACCCTCCTTATATAGGAAAGGTTGAGATGTAGTAAGTAATATGATGTTGATGTGTGTCTTGATCTTAATACATGTGACAACAAACTAACTACCTAGAATGATGTGAAGATAGGATAAGGCTTCTAGAAAATACAATTCATCCTTCTAGAAGGAATCTTTTATCCTTAGCATGTGAAGAGGGATTTCCCCATTATAACTAATTACGTAGACAATGCAACCTAGGAATTAATTAAATAATATGCCTAAGTAAACTTATGCAAGTGTAATTAAATATTAATTACACCAACACTTTCCAACAATAGGGAATTGATTTCATAGGAGAAATCTCATAGAAATCAAGTGGACACTCTTGGATTATAGTTTCCACCGATTATTTCACAAAGTGGGTTAAGGCAATCCCCACTAAGAAAACAAAAAGTAAAGTGGTGACTGATTTCTTATTGAAAAACATCTTGATTAGATTTGGGGTGCCTAAGAAGATCATATTAGAGAATGCAATGTGTTTTAGATTAGATGAGTTTAGAGATTTCTATTAGAAATATGGAATTCAAATGTCTTACTCTCCTCCATATCACCCACAAGGAAATGTCTAGGTGAAATCATGTAATAAAATCTTGATGAAGATCATCAAGAGGGTGATAGAAAAGATCAAGAAGGCTTGAGACTCCAAATTTAAGTTAGCACTTTGGGTAGATATAGTTACAGTCAAGAAAGAAAAATGATATTCTCCATTTTGTATGGTATATGGTATAGAGGCTAGGCTACCACATAAAAATATGCTGAAAATGTATAAATTTGTTTAGGAATATGATGATAACATCTATGATGAAATGCAATATAGAATTAATGTCTTGAATGAGATGGATGAAATGAGGAGAGAAGCTCAGAAGAAGAATGCAAAGTTATAGCTACAAGTCAAAAATTTGTATGAAAAAAAAGCTTCTCCAAGAAAATTTGAAGTTGGAAGTATGGTGTTATGTGGAATGCAAGATCTTAGGATAAGGGAAAGCATGGAAAATTTGAAGCCTTATGGGTAGGCCCTTATTTGGTGAGTAACACTCATGGTGAGGATTCATACTTCCTCCAAGCTTTAATAGGTGAATTTCTTGAACTACAAGTACATGGATAGTTCATGAAAACATACTTTTCATAAAGTATGATCTTTTCCATATACACTATATTTTATCTAATTTTCTCTATATAGGTTTGGTGTGCTTTGCTTTGGTATAGTTTTTTTTGCCTTGTTCAGGCTTGCTTTTTGGTTTTTTGACTCTCTGTGTTTGGAACACTTCACTGAAGATAGTTGGAATCTCACCATGCCTACAAGAGTCATGTGTCCCCAATTAGAGCCATTGGTGGAGCCCTTTAAAAAAATTGTGTTCCTCTAATTTTCAGTCCATATTTGGTTATTTTTATTGAATTTTCCATGGGTAGGGTTTATACTTCAAGGTTTAGGGTTTATCATCCTTCAAGGAGAAGCCTTAATTCATTTTACCCCTGTTACTTTTGGTGTAATTCTTCATTGACCTATCACAATCATTCTTCTGTTATCTAAGTCTACTTAAGTCATTGGATCCATGTGTTAACCAACCCTTGTGTCTAGAATTACCGATTGGTTCATCTACATGAATAACCCTTTTATGTTGGTCTAAGGGTTTCAATTTTTCCTATGGTCAAATATCTTGAAATATTTCCCTCATTATCCTAAGTTTGGCCTATGCCTTAGGTTTCCTTTTGTCTAGTTTATTCATGTTACCTAGGTGGCCCCCTTTTTAGAACAACTTGTACACACATTCTCAATAAAATTACTTAAGCTCCTTCGCATCACAATCCTCCTATGCATCACACTTTGTATCCATACCACTAGATGCCTTTGTATGATATGTTATTCCTTTGCATCACATGTCTCCAATACATCATAATTATGCTAGCATAGGCTTACCCCTTTTTTATGATGTGTGATGGCTCTTTGTAAATCCTTTTCATCACTTGATGCCTTAACATCATTGATTGACCCTTACCTACTTGTCAAAAAAGTGTGATATGTGATAAGCTTATTTGGTCCATTGCTACATTCTTATACATCGTAGTTTACATCCCCACTCACTTAATGCTATGAGCGATATATGCTGGAACATATTTCCTTTAAATCACACAAATATTTTTGTCACCTCAACACCAAAGTGTGATGTGCAATGGTCATAAAGAAAGAGAATAGGTAAAGAAGGACTATTCCATGAGGATATTCCATATAGGTGTCAATTTCTAAGTGCATCACATACATCCTTTGTATCATGGATTGCACTCTACATAGAATGGAACAAAGAGCAATGTGCAATGGAAGTTTTTTGAAGATGCTTCAACACTCCTCGTCAATGCATCATGATTATGAGCCTCAAGGATAGAGGGCTATGTGTGATATGTGATGGATTGGTCTTCTTTGCATCACATTGAATCTTCACATTGTGGTTTCAATTTTTTCAATTGATAGCTAAAATGTGATATGCAATGGCCTCCAAAAAAGGAGCAAGTAGTAGGTAGCTACATGTCTACTCCACAAAGCATCACATCATTTTTTCACATCGTAACTTCATGGAAAGGAACCATAAGGAAAAAGGAAATGTGTGAAGAGAATGGACAACTGTTGATCATGTTTTTAAAAAAATTGATCAACGATGGAAATTCAGACCAGAATGACTAAATGTCAAAGCACTCTTGTTCACATGTGTGAGCCATCTCTCACCATTAATGGAATGTTTTCTTGATTTTGAAGATCATAAAGTGGAAAATTGTGCATTTTTTCACTATGTTTGCAACAAACTAAAGGTTAAAGGGCAAGAAAAACCTTAGAAAATAAAATTCAAAGAGCAAAAAACTAGGGTTTGTGGGTAAGTCTATTTTTCTACTTCTCTATGTAGAATTTCCAATAGGGATAAAATTGAAAGAAAAAAATGGTATTAGAAAAGGGGATTGTGATCTAAGGTTTTTTATGAATTCTATTATGAATTGTAAAAAGTGAATTATAATCCATAGTTTGTTTTAAAAAGGAGAATACCATTAGGATTAGTTGGAAAATTCTTAGCTAAAGTCTACAAGGTAGAACCCTAGTATTTGAATTCAAACTCATAAAACCTAGTTCTGCTAAATTTTAAAAATAAGTCGAGTTGGTGATCCATCCAAAACAAAGCCTACATCTATTTAAAACCAAAATTCAAGAAACAATAACTAGAGGAATCTGATGTTTCTGAAAAGTCAATGAAAACAAAGGGAGTTAAAAGAGATTTGGCTCACTTTATGGAGGATGACCTACTAGAGTTGTTTCTTGGAGCAAGGGTAGTGGGTATAAGAGCTACTAGTAAATTATTTCTTATAGATCATTTATAGGATTGGACTAGGGGTATTGGAGACATTGTAACACTACATAATGGTTGGGAGTTGTTCTTATATGCATATAGGCACAAATTTGCTCCTTGCCTAACATGCCATTTGTAGTATTGTGACCTTGGGAAACTTATTTTCCCTAATGTATTTATGGAGGTGGATTTGATGTGAGAGATAACTAAGTGATATGATCCCAAACAAAGGGTTATCAAAAGTGACAAAGGATCACCATTAATTGATATCATACACAGTCAAATTGTGGAGGTATTTGGGTTGAATCCTTCTGCCACCATTTCCATTCATTTCAATGGATTGTATCAGGAGTATGGCATAGATAAGTTTGGTTATAGGAGGAATGTATTTCTAAGACACAAAATAAGGGACATGGGGAAAAGAGATGTGTGGTTCGCACCAAATGAGGTAGAACCATTTGATTGTGATGAATTTGAAGATTATTTTAAGAATGCATACTTTGGTATACATGTCGGGTGTTGGGAAGGAAGTATGATTTGAAAATAGACATTCAAAATAGGGATTCTAATAGAGGATTTTATTATGTTGCATATATTTCAAAGGAAATTCATAAACAATTGATTGATTTGAAGGTTTTCAAACCTCCACTATGTTTCACACACTATTTTTTCTTATGCACATGTTGCTATGGTTGGCTGCAAGGAATGGAGAAATTTCATGAGTTTGAGAATGGGTGATGAGGAAGGAAATGATTTTCTAGTACAAATGTGGACCCATATCTAGGATTAGAACTTCACTTATTCAAATTACAATCCTTTTTGTGATGGGTTGAAGATGGGGATCTTAGAAAATTTGGGTGTGAAAATAGTATATAGAATTTCTAGGAATATTAAAGAAATTATGAGGCCATTGGAATTCAGGGAAGGTACTAAGGTGAACCACAATTGGGGAGAATAGTACCTCCACATGTATTAAACTTTGATTACAGTCTATGGAGATTTGGTGAAGCCTTGTTGCTTTCCAATCTATGATTTTTATAGATTTACCTTCATGGAGATTATGTGGTAGTTGGATACCATGGATAGGGAACACTTTAGAGGGTCAAAGAAGCGATCTTTTATCCTTGCACAATTTTCCTACTCTCATTTTATAGTCACCTCAAAGGAGGGACTTGACAATTTTAAAAACATGTTGAGCAATTACAGGATGAAGCTAGAAAGGGTGAGAAACAATGACCCTAAGGGTTTTGTTAATAAAGAGAGAAAAGACATGGGTAGGTTTGGATTCTACCATCATTTCCTATTTATAGAGGATGTTATAAGAAATTTTCCTTCATATGTTGTGGTAGTGGAAAGGAAAAAGCAATGGATGCATATATATATATATATATATATATATATATATATATATATATATATATATATATATATATATATATATATATATATATATATATATATATATATATATATATATATGTGAATGATGAGTGGGGAAAAATTAAACCCTCTTTATGTTAGCCCTTATGCACAAATAGAGGACCCTTTAAAGAGGGAGATGGAAATGATTAATGGATACAAGGATGGATCTTTCTTTAAAAGATTCAAGTAGGCTAAGGAATCTACAAAGGTGGTAAAGGAGGAGAAGGAAACTAAACTCAGAAGCCACCTGACTCTGTCATCTACTCAAGGCCCCCCTACTTAGTTAATGGAAATAGAAGAGAGGCATGATGTAAACCCACTTGTTGACTATTCCATGGAAATAGAGGGAGGAGAGGATACAATAGAAGTTGAATTTTCATTTGAAAATATACTTGGTAATGAAGAAGTGCAACAAAGATTCCTCTCCTAGGGGTTAATGATGGTATGGATTCTCATGTCCCTAATGAAGAAAATTCCATAATTGTTTATGATGACAATGTTGAAGATGAGGGGGATGTGAGGATCAGGGTCTATTAAGAATTCATGGATGATGAATCCTTTGTGTGGATAAAGGAATTCAAGGAATTTTTCATTTAGGTGAAGAGCAAGGACATAAAAGAAATAATTGAGAAAGTGAAGGCTAAGGTTGATCCCTCATTGCATGATGAAGTTGAGAAGAAATAAGAAGACAATATAATGCAAGAAATCACTGCAATCAGTAATGTTGAAGGTAGGAAATTGGTCAAATAAAGTGGAATTATTTTGTTGTTAGCATGGAATATTACTTCTACTATTGCATTATATATAATAAGGAATGATCCTCAACCTTTCATATCTGAGAAAAAATATGATGATAAGGTTTTTGGCTCTATTTTTAGTCTGATATTTATGCTCTAGCAATCTAGTCAATGGTACCCAATATAGGAAAACCAAAACTTATCAGATTAGTGGAAAATATTATTGGAGATGTGGTAGTTAAGATATCCTTAGAGATCACACCAACACAGGTGACAAAACTCACAGTGCATGCAACTATGCTAAGTGTTGATACTACAGAGATATCACAGGAGAGGTATGATAAATTATTGAACAAGCATAATAGACTATTAGATGAATACAATAAGCTAAGGTAAACTTATATAGCTCAAGGGAAACCATCAAAAGTGCCCCTACCACCTTCTAATTTCACACATGATATCTCTACATAGGAAAAAGAAACATTGTCTTTAAGAATTCAAAGTTTGAAGAGAGAGCTGAAAAAAACTAAAGAGGAAGCTAAGAAGGATGTGACATATGTTATAGATGAATACTCTGGGTCTTAGAATTTCATGTATTATGCACAAATTAGACACTATATGAAATTTTCACAAAAAGTTCATAAAGCTTATAATAAGCATGCAAAAGTTCAAGAAGCCTTTCAAAATACTTGGATTAGCTGGAGCACAAGGGAAAGACATTAAAGGAAATGGAGACAACTATGGAAGGTGACCCAAAAGTCTCCACTAATGTGCCACAATGGATCAAAGAAATTGGATTTCTTGGGGAGATTTCTACTTTCCAAAACAAGCTTGATTTGTAGTTGAAGGGTAAGCTAAATTTGTTCAAAGATATGGATGAGCATAAATTTCCCAAGATTCTAAATGATGTAGGAGAAGGGAAAGAATTCACTAAATGGAAGGATGAGTTTGGTACAATTGTCCCATCAATGTCAACATTCATATACAAATATGGAAATTTTCTTAGTTAAATAATTCTTTGGATGAGTTATTTAAGATGGAGATAAATTTGGATGTCTTTGTCAAGGAAGCTAGGGCTATCATGGATGCAAGGTATAATGCACACAACACTAAGGTGAAAAAACTATTTAAAGTCTAATGGCTAAGTAAGGAGAAGTACAATGAATGGTTTGAAAAGTTTACAAATTAATCCTATATTATATCAATGTTTAAAAATTATTTGCTCCTTAGTTCAAAATGAATTGTTATGATATGTTGATGTGGAAGTCTTTCTTTGTCTTTTCCCATTTTATGCTTTATGTCCTACAATTTTGGAAGCACGTGAAAAGAATGTTTTTATCATGGAACGACTATTTTCTTCAACTAGAATCCTTTTGGAAGGTGTGAATATATTCATGAGAAAATGAAAATAGTATTTGTCTCATCTTGATATTCCCCCCACAGAATGAAAATATAACTATATTTTGGAATGTAATTGTAATTGTCAAATGAATATATGACAATTGTCAATTAGCCCAAAGGTTGTTTGCTCCCTTATTTTTATAAAAGTAAATTTAAGGCCATTGAAAAGGTTGTTGATTGATCTCCAAGAGAATTTGTAATTCAAGCACAAAGCATTAATTTTTGAGTCCTATTTTAGGTTATAGTCTATAATTTCTATACGCTTTAATATTGTATGACAATACTAGCATATTTTTAATAAAATGGAAATTTTTTGAAGCTACTTCTCTCCAATGTATTAATTATTTGCACAAGTTTTCAATAATTATGATAAAATATCTTTCATTTGGTATCCATTCTATTTCCAATGGTGTGTGTTCTTTATTAAGGCTCTAATTCAAAGAACTAGTTAAATTACCTAAATTGAAGCATAAATTTGTGCAATTAATATTTGGATTTGATAAGTGGTTTTGGATTTAGAACATTAAGTGTTAATATTGTAATACAATATTATAGTAGCTTTGAAGTGTTAGAATCAAATATTGTCATGCATCATGGTTTGTAGTAAGTTTGAATCCATGCCTTGAGATAAGGCATTGACTTTGAATTAGTGTTTGAATTTATGAGTTCTAGTGTCATTCATAGTCAAAATAATAATTATAAATTTTCCACTTCAGTTGAAATTCTATTTCATGAAGTTCAAGTTGAAACTCACATTCTCTTACATTGAATGCTAAATACCTTAAAGATCTGCCAAGTCTTTATGAATTCTTATCTATTAGGTAGTGATTATGGGAATGAATCTATTATTTGTAGTGTATTAGACTAATTGGCACAAGATGATCTTAAATACATTATATGGGATCACCCTCCCGAGTCTTGTAGATCCCAAAGTGTAGGAGGAAAGTTATTATGACTTTCACTCATTTGTTGGCGAATCCCTCCAAGTAATTAACCATTGGAAGATGGAAACTCCATAGGTTATTTGTGAGACCAATTTTCTATTGAAAAAACACCAATAAGATCACTGCCCAAAAGAAAGAAGGGCTCACTACCAAATTATAGAAAAGAAGAATGAAGAGTGTTACAATAATAAATCCATCTCTATGCAATAGAAAAGATCCACCACAACATCACCAACATATTTGCAGTATCTTTGAAGATTGTAGACACCTTTTTTTCACTACTTCTAGTGGTCTAGCTCATTAAGCTCACACTGCACTTCACAAATTTTCACTTCACAACTGTAAAATTTGTATGACACACTTCAGTAGTACATATATAAACCACACAATAAGATATTCAAGATAGAAGAAATGTGAACCAAAATAAAAACATCGAACTGTATATCAAAACACCTCTACAACACATTATTTCCTCTTTTATTAAAATTTTACCAAAATCACTTGGAAACCAAGCACTAGAGACACACACTCATTATCCTCAGTACTTCCTTGTTACCACTAAACCAACAACATCTACCAATAGAATCTTATCAAAGAAACACTAGAGGTTGACACAAGTAGCACTTACTAATGACAACATAATGAAACTAATCAAAGCATCAACACAACTTCTCAACCATCACCAATCATTAATGAAAACATAAACATAAGCATAAAACAATCTCCCCCAAGCTTATTGACATCAATGACAACACCAACTACTCATACTTGCAACAATCTCCCCCTTTTTCATTGATGGAAACACATGATGTGAAAAACCATCAACAAAAAACAAGACAACATTAATCACCAATACATTGCTCCATATCAACTCTCTCTTTCTTACTCTCCCTTACATCATATTCTCCTTTCCACATTAATCTCTCTCCCTTTTACAACTGAACATTTTTTTCACATTATTTTTCTTTCCCGCTTTGATATCAATGGAAAAGGACAACACATTTGCATATCTTTCTCCATTTGACATCAAACATAAACACTTTCTCTCTTTATTTCTTGACATACTCCCCTTAGGAGCACACAACAAAATTTACCAACTAGCAACCACTGCACATATCCTTTGACACAAGTGACAAAGGAAAACATCAACCTATACTAATACTAACTTCCCTTAATAGCAGCAACCAAGAAAACCACTACCTACTCCCCCTGAGAGGTAACATCCAACATCAGTATAGAACAAAGAATGGATATTGAAATCCATTAGACTAATGCATATCCTTATACATCTAGTTCAAATAAAGAGAGGCAATAACCCTTAACTTCTCTCGGAGATACTCAAAAGTATCCTTAGGAAGATCCTTAGTAAATATATTAGTAACCTAATCCTTTGTAGGAATATATACAAGCTTCACATCATTTTTTGCAACCTTCTCTCTCAAAAGGTGATACTAGATTGAGATATGTTTTTTCCTTGAGTCCATCACCAAATTCTTTGAAATGTTAATGGAACTTGTACTTTCACAAAAGATAGATATTGGTTCATCATATACAACTATGATATCCATCAAGGTTTTCTTCATCCACAACACTTGTGCATAGCAAGATGTTGCAATATACTCTACCTCTACAGTAGATAAAGATATTGAATCTTGTTTCTTACTCAACCAAGACACCAATTTGCATCCAAGAAAGAATGCACCACCACTTGTACTTTTCCTCTCATCAACACATCTTTCCCAATATGCATTTGTATAAGAAATCAAATAAAAATTAGTATCCTTTGTGTACCACAAGCCATGTTCTAGAGTTCCCTTCAATTATATGAATATCCTCATCACTATTGCAACTTGTGACTCTTTAGGATCTTCTTGAAATCTATCTACAAGATAAACTGCATGCATGATATACAATCTAGTGACAGTTAGATATAGAAATCCTCCAATCATTGATCTATATTTTCTCTAATCATCTTTAGGATATTAATCATTCCTACTTAGCTTGCAACCAGTAACCTAATGAAAAGGAAAATGGATACCTCTTAGAGATATCACTCTTTTTCCACTCAATAATTCACTAATGTCCTAGGAGTCCTAATTGGATAGACTAACAACCTCACAAGGTGAGCCAATTCATAATTAGGAAGGACCTGGGAAGGGGTTCTTTAAGTTCTAAGGGGTTCACCACCAAGCAAGTGCTTGGAAAATAAAATTTTGGAAAACACAGTGTGATATGCAAAATGACCTAAAACTAGAAATGTAAGCTAAATGAAAGATGAAAATAATGAAATTATGTAACAGGGGGATAGTATGTGTGTACCTGGGAATTCTGGATATGGTGTGAGGATTCTAGAAA